>JBAIZL010000419.1:1127500-1135000 GCA_036971475.1 Prosapia bicincta | reverse complement strand
CATTTTTATTAAGTTTAACATCCAAAAAGAGGCCTAGTAGCCTACGTCTTTCATAGCTTTGCTAAAATAAATAACTTACAAAATGTATGCAAAAGAATTACCATGTATATATAAATTCACAGAAAGACTAATAAAATAGTTGTGAAGGTTGTTTTACAAAAATAAACATTTACTTAGACATAACTATAAAATCAGTCAGTTTAAATTATTTTTGTACTAGCCTGATGTATTCTGTACTTTTCAGACGGGTCAATTTTTTAACTAGTCCCACAATTTATATGATAGGCTACAATCTTACCCTTCTCGCGTTGCTCCAATATCACAAAAAACAGAAACCTCGTTATGGAGAAATTTAATTTAATATTTGTTATTTTTATTGAATAGAATATTATTTACAATGTATATGAAATCATTCGGCATTATAGATTACTAAATTAATTACAATCAGTATTTCTAGAAGTTGAGCGTACAAATAATATTCAAATTCGTGTCTTTCTCAAAACAAAACATAGTCTATCTCTATATCTATTACATTCAAATAATACGTTAACACATAAAAAATCAAATTTTATTATATTAACTTCATTTAGTAATTGAGTATCAATTTAGAAATGAAATAGTGTTTTCACTTAATTCAAATGTCAGCTGTACGCCATAACATGATTACCGTCACCTATTGATTATTATTGGATCTATGTTAATAATTCTTAATTTTAAATTAAGTCTTGAATGCTGGATAAAAAAAGTAGCAGTATTTTCTAAATGAATTCAGTACCGGAATACAATTTATGGTTTCCTATGTATACATGCGAGCCACCTATCTTACGAAAGCTATACAATGCGAAAAACCTTTCCTTAAACGTACTCAATAACTTTCATAAGTTTCACGTCAATCGGATGAATTGTAATGCATAAAGGACAGGCAGACAGGATAGAGGGACAAGCCACAGGCATACATTAATTTGTATGTATAGAAATTAATATTATAAAATCATTTTAAAATGAAAACGTCTTTCGACTCGTCTGGCATCTTTAAGGATGGAGAAAAACTCATGGTTTTCGGAATCAAGTTTCGGGATAGATGTACCTATACACAACTATACCTACTAAAACTAAGTAATAAAGTATGATTTCATACCACAATTGTTTACATTAGTTTAAAGGTTATGTTTTGTCTATATTTTAGATTAGGTCTACTGTGTTAAAGTTTTATTGCTAAATAATATGAGTTAAACAAATATTACTTTATACTTCAAAAAAACTTACTAATAATAATGATAAATAAAAATAAGAAAAAGGCCTTTAAACGCGTTTGACACATTTTTAGAACCTAGATTAATTTGAATTCATCAAATTTTTTTATTGAATACATTTTTTATTAAAAAATTATTGATAAGATACGTAATGTTTTCATTCTTACACCTGACACATTTTTTTAAAAATCCTGGAATAAATAATCCGTGATGCTTTGATTCTTTAGGGCTATTTAAAACTGGATTTAAAAACCAAACGATCTCTCTAGCAAATGGGTTTACCACTAACAAAGCAATCAAACTTTATTTTACATTTTCTCGGCGTCAAGAAACACAGATTCTTCTGTATATTCATCTCGAACGTGACGTAAACAGCAGTCACGTACAAATGTAGGCGATGTTGCAGCACGTACGCCTCAGCTGGTAATATGGTCGATGTAATCCGAAAGGCTTTCTCTGCTTAGCGTTCTCGCTATAGAAAAATACCGCGTTTTAATTATCTTAGTTTTTATTAACCCATTGTACACAGTTATGTCAGAAAAATCTATTTTAGTTCCAACAATAAAGTATGATTAGTGGTACGAGTCACGTGTCGCAGACACATTGCATTCTCCTGTGAAGTGTAACGCAAATATCTCTTGTTTATAAAAGAGGGGACTGGGCGTACGTGCAGCGACGACACAGGCGGTTTTTGTCGACACAGTCGAGGGAGAAGCCTGAGTGAGGATAACTATCTTTAGACGTAACTCCGCATTCCAAAGATTCTAAATAAACAATAACATTCTATCTGTTACGAAAGACGAATCTAACCACCAACTCATGGCATTCCGGATCGGGAGACTTTAGAGTCGACTCAAGACCTCTGGCGCTCCAACCAGACACTACGGTTTCGACTACTCAGAGCTGCTCGGAATCAGTAGAACGTTCCGAACATGCAGGCTTCTCTACCTCGATAGCCCGTCTTATAAGTTCGCTCCAGGTAGTGCAGTCGGACCTTTATTACTCTTGGTTGGCGTTACCAGAGGTTCGTACCCTTAGAATGGGGGCTTGCTTTAAGGGAAGCGACTGTTTGAGAGCTAAGGGACAGCAGCCCTTAATGAATGATAGGATTAAACTGACTCAGCTATAAGGCTGTGGAGCTTTCAAGGTCTAACGGGGTAGGTTTCTCCCCAGGAACACGTTCCTAGTCTGAAGTAAGGCCAATCGAAATTAAATAAAGGCCTAATTGCGTTACCTAGACCAAACCAATCAGATGTGATATCGAAGGTACTGGAAACCCAACCATTAGGAGGTTTCTACTAGTCCCGCGTAGTTCTGGGAAAGCGGTCAAAACCTCAATGTCTGGTCGGAGTATCGTATAGTCTCAGACACGGACCAGGAGTAAGACCACGGACCACGGGTCGTGTTACCAAGCCCCTCGTTTCGGGTCCGTTGTCAATCGGTCGGTAGTATTTGAGGTTGGAATCGTGGAGGTCATTGTTTCACATGCTCGACTCCGACTTCCAACTGGGGTATTGGTATTCCAGGGGTTTTGAGCTAATTTAGACCTTCAATGTGAAATTTTGAAAATTAAATACCATTTTACTGCTTTATAAAGCTTAAAATTAGATATAAATTAAAAATGAGTAAAATAAATTTGTTCCTAATTTAAATAAATTTAAAGATTAAAGATTACTCAATGAAGATTAAATTTAAGTACATGCACGGGGTGGTATTTAGTATCAGGCTAAATGTTGCAAGAAATAACTAAGTCTCAAATCAAACTTCCAATTTATATTTTCATAAACTATAAAATTACAAAAAATATCAAGTTTACAAGACTTATTTCAAATTTCATAAATAAACTCACTCTCCGTGACAGACTTTCCTCATCGGCTATTGACAAACGAAGTTATTGATATTGAAGTCTTTTACGGACATTGTAAACGTATTTTTATTAACAGGTCTCAGTTTCTTGTCTCATTTTATACGAAGACTATATTGAAGTTATCGCATTTAAATTTCCTGATAGGAGAGAAAAATTATTACAAGTCTGTTACATCACTAGACAGTTTAAAGTAATATTTTGGCCTGTAAAAGATTTAAAATAAACTTTATAATCCTTCTGGGAATGGATTAACTCTCACAACTTGCCCTCGGCTATTAATGTAAGCTAGGATTTATCACTTTACTCCAAATTTACGCTATCTTCAAACCTTCTAATACAGCTATAGGGTGGGGAAATAATGATATTGATATGATAGATGCGTGTAACTTTCTTGGAGATTTTGGACAAACCGCTGATTACTCAGAATCTTTTTTTTTTTGTTAGATTTAGGGGTGTGGGAAAACCTCGGTAAATTGTAAGTATTATAGAGTAAAGATTTAATGTTCCCTTGTAATGGAGATGTAGAAGTATCAGGGTTCTCGCGTGTATATGATTGTTTCTTCTAATCAGACCTACTCTTCGTCGCGGGATATCTATTACCTAAACGCTATTATTTTCTTTCTTTTGCTCAACTCACATTTAATAACTCTAGAATCCACATTTTGCAAGTTGTTTCCGCTTTCCAGGTCTAACGGGATGGGTTTATGACCGTCCAGGACAAAGTTCCGAGTCTGAAGGTCCGGCCTTTAGGTAAAGCCAACTGAGAGTGGAAAAAGATCTGATTGCACTATCTGGACCGTTCCCAGCGTTTCGAAAGGTTTTTCTCGTCCCAAGTAGTACTGAAAAAGCGGTCGAACCGTAGTGTCTGGTTGGAATTCGTATCGTCACTAGGGAGGGCCGGTCACGATTAAGGTCGTAAAACTCTTGCAGACTGGTACCACAAGCCCACGGTCTTGGACTTAGACACGACCAGCACCCTTGTCGCGCTGGTCACGAGTTTGAGGCAGGGTCCTTGGGGGAGTGGTTTCCAATGTTTCACTGTATGTTCTCCCCATTATGTGTCTATCCTTGTGTTCTTTGTGGCTTAGGGGTAAGAGTCGAGAGGTTAAGTCGTAACCCTTCTTCTGTTCACCTTCTTTGTTCAATCTTACAAACCTTCCCAATTACACTGGCTAATATTTCTTATCCTGCATATATAAGCATGTTAAAGGCCTGCTCAACAAATACCTTACAAAAATAGGAACCAAGTTAAATATTTTTATGGTGGTATATCGAGGGAAGTGTAATTATAATAACATTATTTAAATTATTAAGGTTATTTAATAAGCTTAATTAATAAATACAGCTCAAGTTATTAACAGATTAGTATATTGTATGGCTATATTTACCACTTATGTATTGGGAAATAATATTATTCAACTTATTGTTAATCAATATTCAAATTTGTGAAATAACCAACAGGTAATAAAAGAGAATGCTGAACGCAATCATGGGTTATCACACACTAAAATAACTATAACTTTCTAAAATATAAGATAACTTTGATTATTTAGGATATTACATTTGAATGAGCTTTAGTATAACCTCAAAATAACCTTGATTAAAAAAAAATGTTTCGTAGCCTCCTACCGCAATGTATGGTTATTGGAATTCTTTGGGACAATTATGCAGAGAGAGAAGAATTTCACACTCATATAATTCAAAATTACTAAGTGATGACGTCACGTTCTACAGATTCTGGCTTATGCTTCCATTGGTTATGATTAAGAAATATGTTGCAGAAGTGCTTAGCGACAAATCTGCCAAACTAGCTGCCTCTGGAAGAAAAATGCTCTATACAGTATTATTTATTTCAGGTCGGAGACTTCCGGGTGATACTAGAGACTAGACACAACTATTGGGACCAGTTGAAGAAGTTAGGTACTTGCCAAAGTACTTGTATGTTTGGTGTTTCTGTGCTGACTATGATTGCAATTACTTTGATTCCCGTCACACATTATTCAGGCTTTGGACTGACTAGGTGATGGAAAATAAAAATTTTTTTCTATCATCTAGGTGTGGTGTACGTCACCATTTTTTTATGATTTTTTACTTTTTTTCTGATAATTTTAGATTTTATCACATCTAACCTGTCACACTCTATCCAGGCTTTGGACTGGATAATTGATAGGAAAAATGGTTTTCTATCGTTTTGGAGTGTTTAAAATCGGCTAAAAGTGTCGCCATTTAAAAGTTGTATTTACATTTTCTCATATATTTAATTTTTAATATGAATCTAACCTAACCTAATTGTTGTTAGAGGTTAGTGATACGGAAGTATAGGTACCAACCCCTTAAGTGGCTGCTTTTTTTCGTGACACCATAGTTAAGACAGAGTGTGTCATGAGTATTCTTCCATAGATACTACACAAGGTTTTCGTTTTAAATTATGTTTGTATTGTTATATTTCTTGACGATAAACGGTGTAATTTGAATCTTTATACTTTCTCTAATGCGAGAGTTTTCAAATAGATTCTTTCACTGAGTGTTGGTATTGGAATAGTTCAAACGTCATAAAGAAAGCATGCTTGTACACATCAGAATGACAATTTGATGACAAAGTTTCTGTACGTGTTGCTTTCATAACATCTCTACAGTTCTGCGCCTGCGCCACTCCTCGGATATTAGGAACCGTAGCTTTTGTGGAATACAAAAATTCGAGGAATTAACTTTCTAAACTTGACGAGCAATCAAGTCGACCTTTATCTGCTAAGCAGGAGCACTCAAACTAGGCGTGAAGCAGCAACTTGTAACTGTTGACAAACAAAACATTCATTGACAGCTTCCCTCCAAATTATAATCAATAAAAACTAGGATTTATTAGTTACACTATAACCAAACATATTTCAAGTATAATATTTATTTTGATATTGATTTATATTTAAAAAAATTATTAGTTTTGTTAACTGCTAGACAGTTTATACCATAAACGATTCAATTATGGTTTGTTTTTAAGCGTTTGCCACACCTAGGCAGAGGCACAAAATCTGAAGATAAGGACTTGAGCAAAAGGTGTTTTGTTCTAAGGACTTGACAGATGAAGCGCGAGAATCTGGCCATCACAAAGGACAGGGCCAAAGTGTTTTGTGCCTTACGCATTCGGTCGAAGCATTTGGCAAGCCTAGATGATGCCGACAGACTTGGTCATCCCCAAAGATTTGGGCAAAGATTGTTGTGTTTTAAGCATTTTATAGGCTTAGACAGTGAGGGAGGAGCTTGTAATCAAGAAGGACCTGGACAGACCTAGGTGTGTATTACCCATTTGGCCGGCCCAGGCTGTGGCGATACGAGTTGCAATTCCGGAAGGGATTGGGAAAAGGGGTTGTGTTTTAAGCACATTGTCAAACCTAGACGGTACTAAAGAGGACCATGCAATCAAAAAGGACCTGGACAAACGTAGGTGTGTATTACCCATTTGGCCGTCACAGGCTGTGGCGATACGAGCTTGTAATTCCGGAAGGGCTTGGGAGAAGGGGTTGTGTTTTAAGCACTTGTCAAACCTAGACGGTACTAAAGAGGACCATGCAATCAAGAAGGACCCGGACAAACATAGGTGTGTATTACGCATTTGGCAGGCCTAAACGGTGGTGAGAGGAGCTTGTAATCCCGAGGGACCTGAGGGAAGGGGGTTGTATTTTACGCATATGTCAGGCCTAGACGGTGGGAAGAAAAGCTTGTAATTCCTAAGGACCTGGACAAAGTGAGTTGTAATTTAGGCATTTATCAGACCTCGACAGTAACAAGAGGATCTAGTCACGCCGAGGGGCCTGGGCGGAAGGGTTGTCTATTACGTTTTGGCAAACCTAGGCGGGGGTGAAGAATCTTTCCCACTCGAAAGACCTGGGAAGTAGGTGTAGGGCTATTTTATTTAATGCATTTAGAAGGGCCCAATCTTTGGTGCGAGAATCTGACTATGACGAAGGACCTGGACAAAGGGTTTTCCGTTTAAAGGCTCTATTGTATATTTCCGTGGTTGTTTTAAGAAATAAATAGTTCTCTATAAATAGTTCTTCAAATATTTTTTTTTACTAACTGTCGTTTCCATTTACAAACCACCCACGAATCCAACAAATTAGCATAAAGCTTTTTCTGAACCTCTCTCTCCTGAATGTTTAGATTAACAGATTTATGTCTACTTGATAGGTCATCATATACTCTAGTGAGTCTAGTGTCTCAAAATTGTCTCAACATTTGCCATGTTTTAGCTTATAGTTTATTACTATTCAGTGACGAAACTAATCACTAAAGGAACATCTCTTTAGTATCCCGTAGACAATACTATCCGGTAGACAATACTGTCCCGTAGACAATACTATCCGGTAGACAATACTATCCCGTAGA
>JBAIZL010000419.1:955000-1122500 GCA_036971475.1 Prosapia bicincta | reverse complement strand
CATAGATTTGGTTGTAATTTTATGCATTTAACCACACAAATGCCACATTAAAGGCTAAATAGAGATCACGTGATGTCACCTGGCAAAACGTATTTCTCTGCGGAAGTAGACGTGTAACTAGTTAATGTATAAAATTACAACCAAATCTGTCTTGACTGGGAACTTTACAGATATACTTTAATATAGGTGTATAGTAATGTATAAAATTACAACCAAATCTATCCTGACTGGACACTTTATAGGTATATTTAAACATACGTATACGTACTACGGCGTGCCGTTTATACGCGGATGTAGTACTCTATACTACCTCTCACTGAATTTTTTACCCAATTTTATTTTAATAAAAAATAACCTTTCAGGTAAAAAAAATCTTATTTATATGGTCTTGGGACATGTTTTTGAATAATTTTATAAATTTGTCTCAGGTGATGCTCAATGTGCGTTTTAACAAATTTTAAAATATCAAATAAAATTATTGAAACAAAATTTAAAGTTTTAAAGATTGAAAAAGACAGTGATAACTTGTTTACATTTCACTTTCACGGGAATCCTCTCCTAGATCGATCCTTGGTCATTGTGTAGAATCTCCCTCTCTCTCCCTCGCTCTCGCTCCGCATTAGTTCTTTTTGGTTTGGCTGCACTGGATGTCTTCTTTAATGATGTTTGATGTTTTAATCAGATTGGAATTTAATATCAATTTTAAAAAGTCTTTTATTCTTGCATTTTACCATTTCTTTAATAAAATTATAAATTTTACTTTACAAATATTGTATTTAACTTTTAAACTTTACTTAACTGTTCTAGAGTTTTATATCAGCGTTATAAAGCCCCTTTAACCTAATTTCTCACGGTTCATTTTTGCCTTTAAACTTCTTTTTATAATTTAGCATTTATGCAACAATGAGTGACACGTATTTTAAAAATTTTATGTTCAGTTTTAGGGAACGTTCCCCCTAAAACTCACTCCGGGAAAACACGAATTTTACATTTTGGTGTTACCTCTAGTCTTTAGCCGCACATTTTCTCTCTCTCTCTCTCTCTCTCTCTGTGTGTGTGTGTGTGTGTGTGTGTGTGTGTGTGTGTGTGTGTGTGTGTGTGTGTGTGTGTGTGGGTGTGTTTGTGTGTGTGTGTGTGTGTGTGTGTGTGTGTGTGTGTGTGTGTGTGGGTGTGCGCGTGCGTGTGTGTGTGCTCTTGCGCATTTTTTTGTATACTGTAACAAGATTGTTTACTGCTACCATCTGTTCTAACCAAGGCTGAATCTCTAGTTCATTCTTTAAGTTCAGATAAAGCTAGGAAGATCTTCTTCAATGGCACTATCCGTGCACACAGGGGCCAGCAAGTGTTCTTCGAAATTCCACGAGTGTCCACGACTCATATAATTTGTAGCTTAGATTTTAAACAAAAATAAATACTCAAAATCACTATAGTCATGATTAGGTCTCTGAACTTTCCAATAATATCTTGGTACATTCAAATAAGAGAAAATTGCACGAAACAACAATTAAACACAGAACGTTTTTAATAAGAAAACTTTATTTAGATAACTGTAAACAGATCACTAACCTACACTCAATGGTGTTATGAATATAAAAGGGTATTCAGAACTCAACGGAAAGGCAAAAGCCGATAGTAGAACCAGCTTGATGCAGATCTCACCGGACACCCGAATAAGGCCAACATGATTAAATTAAAAAACAATAAATCTTTGTGTATTATTATTGAAATCTAGTTTATATTCTTAGATTATTATAACAATTTATTAACATAGGTTAATGTTAATACAGTGTAAGTTCTTGTAGTAGGCCTACATTGTATTGCGTATACACAATACAAGGTATTGTAATGTTTAAGTAGTAGATGTAGTGTAACCAAAGTATACAGAGGGACTCACAGGGCGTTACGTATGGCCAGGGCCTGTTAGATATGTTCCCCACATTATTCAGTGCCATACTAATCTGTGTTTCTTTCTTTCAGGAATATGGCTTGTGCCTTTACTAATAGCTGGACTAGCTTACTACCGTTATGACAGTTTCGATCCAGAAACTCGGACGAGCAACTCAAGACAACTGTACAAAGAATACGATTTTATAATCATTGGAGCTGGGTCTGCAGGAGCGGCTGTCGCCAACCGTCTGTCGGAGATCCCTCATTGGACAGTGTTGCTACTTGAGGCAGGGCCCAATGAGAATGAGGTTACCGACGTCCCTTCATTAGCAGCTTACTTGCAGCTCTCACAGTTAGATTGGCAATACAAGACGGAACCAACAGGTATCTTTGTCACATCATTCATAACATAAAAAACTATTTAACTTAAAATTATTTGACTTTAATAATATTTAACTAAATCAAAGTAACTTAAAACTGTCATAAACATACAAAGGATATTTATTTGGATATTTAAAAAAAAGAAAACAAAGAGAACTCATTTATTACCTGATATAGATATTACAGATCTAGAAATTAATATTACAGAAAGAAAGTAATTACAGATATAGAAAGTTTTTAATAGAAAACATTTTAATACACCAAGTAATACAACGAATTGGTTAAGGTAATGAATGTTTCAGTAGAAGAGCTGATTTTTTTCATGTCACTATTTTCTGATGATTTCGATATAAAAACACCAAACCAGTTCGATTTGTCGTTCATTGTGGGAAGTGCTTATTGGTCTCGTAGACAAGCCATAACGTTTTTTGCCCTAATGGGTATTTATTAAAAACACTAAAAAACATCTAATTACAATATTATTTTATTATTTTTTCATGAAGTTTTTTTGGAACTTTCGACTTGAATTATTATTACTTTACATAGTTATCAGCTTTTGATTTAAATTATCAAATGTGTTAGTTCAACTAATCACAATATTTGATCAAAATAAAAATCATGTCTGCTGTTCTCACACTTTCAGGGTCTGAGCCCCCTCCCACTTTATAACATTAATATGAATTCACACTACCACCTGATTATATTCTGTCAAGAATTACAATCTGATTATTAGACTGAAGCTGGTTAGGTTATTTAAAAATCAGATATTTTTATTCAACTTTCAATATAAATATATATTTAATACATAAATATAATCTAACCCTACAAACTGAAAATGCTACAATCCTACAGTGATTGTATAGTTGATTCGGACCTTCATGTGATAGATTTGATTCAATAAATATCATTACAAGCATGTAAGTATATAATAAGTAAATAATGTATATATAATGAATTTATAATATATATATATATATATATATATATATATATATATATATATACTCTCTCTCTCTCTCTCTCTCTCTCTCTCTCTCTCTATATATATATATATATATATATATATATATATTAAAAATATTTCGAAAACAAGAATACTTTTAATGAATATATTTATTCAAAGCTTTTCGCCGATAAAATAGTACCAGCATCTTCAGGAAAATAATTATCTAATCTGAAAACATTAGATAATTATTTTCCTGAAGATGCTGGTACTATTTTATCGGCGAAAAGCTTTGAATAAATATATTCATTAAAAGTATTCTTGTTTTTGAAATATTTTTAATTTATTAACTATATTACATGAAAACATATCACCATATTTAATATATATATATATATATATATATATATATATATATATATATATATATATATATCACTTTCACTATATGTAATTAAACAAGAATCTTACTTGGTATTTATGCGAGTTAACTTTCAAAGATTGATAGTATCTCCATTATCGAGCATCACTGTCCGGGGGTTGTAGTAGAATGCGAGCTGTTTGGAATTTCCGTTGGCACAAGGTGTGGTGTACCGTTATTGTACAATTTTCGGATTCACTGCACTGTGGGAGTTTTTTAAGTTTTTTTTGGGGTTAATTTTGTCTATTAAGTTGAATAATTTATAGTTTTTTGATTTTATTTGTATTTGTTTGTTTATGGTATTATTTTTATGTTTATAAATTTGTAGTTGTTCCCAGATTGTCATTTTAAGGCCTTTTTGTACTTTGTTTTATTAGGTGTACGTTTTCTAATGTGGGAATGTGTGTTTTTGTTTTTGATGGCGTGTGTTGCTAAGTTTGAGTTCTAAGTTTGAGGTTTGATGTATGCATTGAGGTGTTCTTGATATCTGTCTTTTATTTCTTTTTTGTTTGGCCAATGTATATTTTATTACAGTCTGGGCATTCGATTTTGTATATTCCGTTATTAAGTGTGGAACATATTTTTATTCCGGTTGGTTTATTTTATTGATCATGTTTCCTGTGCTTTTGTAAGCTATGTTATTATTATTATTTTTTTTTTAGTATTTTAGTTGTTCCTTTTACGTTGTACCCTGTGTATGTGAATGTGGCCCATTTTGTCGTTGTTTGTAGGTCGATTTTAGGTTTTTTAATTTATTTAATATTTTAAATTCTAATTTATCTATAGTTTTTTATTGTATCCATTTTTTTGGGCTATTTGATATATTATTTGTTTTTCTTTGGCTTTTTCTTCATTTTTTAGAGGCAGTTTTAACATTCTTTATAAGAGTGAGTTGTAAGCAGCCATTTTAAGTTGTGGGGGATGGTTAGAGTAGTTTGGTATTGTATTAATGGTGTGTGTGGGTTTCCTATAAATTGACTATTCAATGTTATTTGTATTTCTGGTTATTGTTATTTCTAGATAGTTTATTTTATTGTTTACTTCTTACTCCATGGTGAATTTTATGTTAGGGTGTAAGTTGTTAATTTAGGATGATATTATTATTTATTTGTTGATTTTATGAGATATATAATCCATAGTCATCATATCGTATCCAATGTCCGTTGTGGTCGGACTATTGTTTCATTTTTGAATAGTTTTTGTTTAAATTTGCTGAGCGTCACACGAAATCAACAAAATCATCAACAAAAAAAATCAAAAAGGAAATCTCATCAAAAATAAAATATAAATAAACCAAATAAAAAAATTGAAACAAAAACTATTCAAAAATGAAATAATTGCAACAAATGGGGACAAAAGCAACGCTACAGTAATCATATTAAAACAGAATATATCAAAACACAGAAGAATTCATGAAATCCAACAATTGCATAGAATTAAACAAAGACCCCACTAAAAATACCAAAACGAAATTATACAATTAGCTAAAAACTATGACAATTTATTCAGCCGTAAAAACCCTTACCAATACACATTAGACAATCCAAAGCCCCCTAACATGAACACCCTCATCAAAATACATAAAGTCAACAATCCCATAAGACCCCTAATAAATTTCAAAAATGCACCTGCCTATAAAATATCACAAATAATCGCTAATAACCTAAAACACTAACTTAAACTGGAAAATAAATACACCATAAAAAAAACTTAATTAAATTAACCGAAAGACTAAGAACAATAAACATAACCAATAACACCAAATTTATATTATTTGATACCACAAACATGTACTCTAATATACCAATAAACGAAACCATCCAAATAGTAAAAAAAATTAACTGATCTTAAAACCAACCCCAAATACACAAAACAAATTACTAAATGACTAAAGACCATACTAATCCAAAACTGTTTTATATTTTATAATGATATATATAAACAAATAGATGGCTTAGCAATGGGATCTCAAGTATAATATCAGAAATTTACCTCCAAAACCTTTACGAATTAATCTCAGAAACCATAAAAACACACGACCACAATGGACATTTGATACGATATGTTGACGATGGATTATGTATCTCACAAAATAAAGCAATAAATAATAATATAATCCTAAATAAAATCAACCACTTACACCCTAACATAAAATTCACCATGGAGGAAGATGTAAAAAATAAAATAAACTATCTAGACCTAACAATAATCAGAAATACAAATAACATTGAGTAGTCAATTTATAGGAAACCCACACAAACCATTAATACAATACCAAACTACTCTAACCACCCCCACAACATAAAATGGCTGCTTACAACTCACTATTATACAGAATTCTAAAACTACCTTTAAAAAATGAAAAAAAAAATCCAAAGAAAAACAAATAATATATCTAATAGCCCAAAAAATTGATACAATAAAAAACTATAGATACATTAGAATTTAAAAGATTAAATAAATTAAAACAACCTACAATCGAACTACAAACAACAACAAAATGGGCCACATTCACATACACTGGGTACAACATAAAAGGAATAACTAAAATACTAAAAAATAATAATATTAACATAGCTTATAAAAACACAGAAAATATAATCAATAAAATAAACCAACCAGAAAACATATGTCCCATTTTTAATAACGGAATATATAAAATCGAATGCCCAGACTGTAATAAAATTTACATAGGGCAAACAAAAAAGGAAATAAAAGACAGATATCAAGAAGACCTAAATGCATACATCAAACTTCAAACTTAGCTATACACGCCATCAAAAACAAGCACACATTCCCCACATTAGAAAACGTACACCTAATAAAAAAAGTTCATAAAGGCCTCAAAATAACAATCTGGGAACAACTACAAATTTATAAACATAATAATAATATCATAAACGAACAAATACAAATAAAATTAAAAAAACGATAAATTATTCAATTTAATCGACAAAATTAAGCCCAAGACAAACTTAAAACACTCTCACAGTGCAGTGAATCCGAAAATAGAACAATAACGGTACACCACGTGATAACGGAAATTCTACACAGGTCGCAGTCTACTACAACCCCCGGTCAGTGATGCTCGATAATGGAGATACTATCAATCTTTGAAAGTCAACTCGCATAAATACAAAGTAGGATTCTTGCTTAAGTACATATAGTGAAAGTGATAAGTGAATACAATAAAACAGTGTTGCAAAGTTAAGAACATGTATATAAGATTAAGTAGGATATCTCCTAGTTTTATCAACAAAGCGGAGAAAAAGACTATATAATAAGACTATATATAATAGATTACCTGTGCTTTAGAGATGTTAACATTGAGTACAGAGACCATAAGGAAGGTCTATCAAGACTAAGAATTCTACAAAAAAAATCTAGTTCAGTACACACATGTGACGTCAGTCTACCCGGTAGTACACCTCTTAAAACAAGAAGAGAAACAGCTGATGACGGCTGGCAACAAAGGTTTCCATCTGTTTATAGCTCTTACGTTTACCCTCATAGTTTCTGATTCCGCCAACCACTAACAAATGCATTCCATTTACAAGTTGCGTTAAAACATCATTGCCTCTAGTCTAAGAGACATTTTTCGTATTTTCTAACTCCAACTCAAAGAACCTAAAAATGAACTTTCTAATTCTGTTATTTATTATTTCTTTACAAAATAATAATAATAAAAGTAATATTGAAACAGTGTGTTTCTTTGCTTTGGAACTTTCTAAAGCATTTGTTACAAAGAGAATGCCATACTCGACTTAGTCACGTAGGCTGATACCTGGCTTGGTTAAGTATATATTTACATACGACTTTAAAACCCATATTCTTTTTACCTTTATATTTATCACCTCATTTGCCCAAAGATACTGCTATGAAGAGAATACACGTCATAGGTTTAGAATGAGTCGATTTTCCAACTAGACTGAAATTCTTCTATTTTCCTGAAGACGATTTCCTGGTAAAATATTATAGGTACTGTATTACTTAGTAACCCTCGGCTAGCCAGATGCCACAGGTTAAAAAACCTGACGATATAAAAATTTCTCAGAAACAGAAGAAAATTAACAAAATTATAAATTTTGAAAAGAAAACCAAAATAATATTTTACCGCATTTTAGACAAAATGAATAAATTCATAGCTATATTAAACAAAGCATTGTGTTTATACTACATTAAAATATAGCTACAAAGTATCTAATTATATATGTCCAAGAAATAATTTCCTAATAGAAGCTAATCGGTTGACCAATGAAGGGGTATACGTTTTGCATCACCTAATGGAACAAGAAGCAGTGTTTTTCATAACCCTTGAGCCGTTTACTTCCTCTACTAGTAAACCTAATGTTTTTCAGAACCAAAACTATTCTAACAGGATTATTTATAGCTATATCTTAATGTATTGCTCTGCTGTTTGAAATTCCTTGGTTTTAAATGTGTGCTGGAAGTGAGGTTATGTGCGTTTTTTCTTCAAAATTGTAAATTTTTCTGGCGACCCCTTTAAATTTTATTATTTTCCAGTGCTTCTAAAGGCTTTTTACATCACCTTAGATGTAAATAGATTAAATTATCCTAAACGTATCGTACAAATAACCACCTTAAATTATCTTTCCAAAATAGATGACGTTTGCTAAGTAGATAATTACATTTATATTTGACACTTCCTTATTTAAACCTGATTTACTTATAATTTCTCATAACCCTTATAAATAATGGTTTTTTCAGGTAGAGCATGTTTAGGGTTGAAAGGGGGACGTTGCAGCTGGCCTCGTGGCAAGGTTTTAGGAGGTTCAAGTGTGCTGAACTACATGCTGTACGTTCGAGGCAACAAGCTGGACTACGAAAACTGGGAGAGACAAGGGAATCCTGGTTGGGGATATGGCCAGGTAAGGATCTCTCTACACATGTACTCCTTATACCAGGTTACTACTTACTATAATGCTTACATCAGACGTAGGTCAGGGAAGCAGCTCTGAGCAAATATGCGAGTTGAGCTTAATGACTATACCTGTATTTCTTGATGTCTCTCTCTACTCAGGGGTATAACGTAGGCTATGTGCCAGAGGGAGCTTGACGACTATACCTGTATTTCCGGATGTCTCTCTCTCTACTCAGGGGTATAACGAAAAAGCCAGTTAACCTTGATGACTATACCTGTCTCTGAATGTCTGTCTCTACTCAGGGGTATAACGTACATGCCAGGGGAGCTTAATTACTATACCTGTATTTCCGGATGTCTCTCTATCTACTCAGGGGTATATCGAAAAAGCCAGTTGAGCTTGATGACTATACTTGTCTCTGAATGTCTGTCTCTACTCAGGGGTATAACGTAGGCTATGTGCCAGAGGTAGCTTGACGACTATACCTGTATTTCCTGATGTCTCTCTATACTCATGGGTATAACGTAGGCTATGTGCCAGAGGGAGCTTGACGACTATATCTGTATTTCCGGATGTCTCTATCTACACAAGGATATAACGTAGGCTATGTGCCAGAGGGATCTTGACGACGACACCTGTATTTCCGGATGTCTCTCTCTACTCAGGGGTATAACGTAGGCTATGTGCCAGAGGGAGCTTGACGACTATACCTGTATTTCCGGATGTCTCTCTATACTCATGGGTATAACGTAGGCTATGTGCCAGAGGGAGCTTGACGACGATACCTGTATTTCCGGATGTCTCTCTATACTCATGGGTATAACGTAGGCTATGTGCCAGAGGGAGCTTGACGACGATACCTGTATTTCTGGATGTCTCTCTATACTCATGGGTATAACGTAGGCTATGTGCCAGAGGGAGCTTGACGACTATACCTGTTTTTCCGGATGTCTCTCTATACTCATGGGTATAACGTAGGCTATGTGCCAGAGGGAGCTTGACGACGATACCTGTATTTCTGGATGTCTCTCTCTACTCAATGGTATAACGTAGGCTATGTGCCAGAGGGAGCTTGACGACGATACCTGTATTTCCGGTTGTCTCTCTATACTCATGGGTATAACGTAGGCTATGTGCCAGAGGGAGCTTGACGACTATACCTGTATTTCCGGATGTCTCTCTCTACTCAGGGGTATAACGTAGGATATGTGCCAGAGGGAGCTTGACGACTATACCTGTATTTCCTGATGTCTCTCTATACTCAATGGTATAACGTAGGCTATGTGCCAGAGGGAGCTTGACGACGATACCTGTATTTCCGGATGTCTCTCTATACTCATGGGTATAACGTAGGCTATGTGCCAGAGGGAGCTTGACGACGATACCTGTATTTCCGGATGTCTCTCTATACTCATGGGTATAACGTAGGCTATGTGCTAGAGGGAGCTTGACGACTATACCTGTATTTCCTGTTGTCTCTCTATACTCATGGATATAACGTAGGCTATGTGCCAGAGGGAGCTTGACGACGATACCTGTATTTCCGGATGTCTCTCTCTCTACTCAGGGGTATAACGAAAAAGCCAGTTGACCTTGATGACTATACCTGTCTCTGGATGTATGTCTCTACTCAGGGGTATAACGTACATGCCAGGGGAGCTTAATTACTATACCTGTATTTCCGGATGTCTCTATCTCTACTCAGGTGTATAACGTACATGCCAGGGGAGCTTAATTACTATACCTGTATTTCCGGATGTCTCTCTATCTACTCAGGGGTATAACGAAAAAGCTAGTTGAGCTTGATGACTATACCTGTCTCTGGATGTATGTCTCTAGTCAGGGGTATAACGTACATGCCAGGGGAGCTTAATTACTATACCTGTATTTCCGGATGTCTCTATCTCTACTCAGGGGTATAACGAAAAAGCCAGTTGAGCTTGATGACTATACCTGTCTCTGGATGTATGTCTCTACTCAGGGGGAAAAACGTGTTTATCAGGGGAGCTTCAAGACAAAACCTATATTTTCTGATGTTTTTCTCTACTTAGGGTAATAACGTATAAGGCAGTGAAATTTGATTATTATACCTGTCTTTCCAGATGCCTGTCTCTACTCAGAAGTATAATGTATATGCCAGGGATTTCATTTGACTATACCTATCTTTTCGGTTTTTTGCCTTTACACTTGTTAATGTGCTCACTCCAGCGGCCCCCGTAAGGACCCCCCCCCCCCATACGACTGCTCCTTGTTTCACATGTACATGCTTTCAAGCTATATTACTACAAATATGGTGTAAAAGAAGTTATGCAATAATTTATGTATGTTATACATGTGTAATCAATTATAATTTTTGAGTGTTTCGATAAATCATTGTTTCTTGCAAATAGTTTTTTTTTAATTTTATAAATAAATGCTACTGTATTATTAAATGTACATTCCCCTGAGCATGAAAATTTTCTTAAATTTAATGTTTATTAAGTGTTCTTTCAATCTAAAAAATTATTTATACTAAGACTTGATTAACTTGTCTTAAGACCTTGAGTATAAGCTCTACGGCTAAACTCTGAACTATCGCTGAAAGTAATATGGTATAGAAATCCAATAAACTTTACTGTTTTATAATTAAAATATTTTAAAAAGACAAGCTTTCATTTTTATTCTTAAGTTTTTTTAATAAATTATTATAGTTGCTAAGTGTAACTGAATAACAAAGGATTGTCCTACTCAGAACCATATAGAAGGACAGTCCAGGGAATTATTCTATATTTGGATATATACTGAGATATTTGCTCTTTAAGACTCAGTAAATCCAAGTATGTATTAAAAACAAAATATCACACAAACAATAAACGTATATTTCATAGTATCACATACATCTACTTTATGTCAAGTAAGGAATATTATAAAAGTCAATACTTGTAGCTATTAATGCAATGTTTGCAAATTTTTCAATATACTGCATTTTTAAGGCCTATGTCTATGATTAGGCTACTTTAAGAAGCTTTTTTTGAACAACCGTTCCCAATGCCGATGAATTGTCACAACCAACCGTAATGGGAGTACTTTAATGTTGTACTTATAAATTCATAATTCACTTTTGCTTTCCAATAAATTCTTCAGAAGGAATTCATATAATCTGACACCGTATAGTAATGAGAATAGTTAGTCTACTGTCGTTCATATTCTATGTTTAGTATGTAGCTCAGGAGCGGATCTAGAAAAATATTTTGGGGAGGGCTAGTGTGAGGGGGAAAAGGATTCCCCCCATCCAGAAAATATTTAGGAGATATGGTAGATATAGTGTAAACTCTAAAGTCTTCTATCTGAGGGAAATAGTTGTAGGCCTGCTATGTTATATTACACACGCATTATTTAGCCCCATTTACCATTTATTTACTATGAAAACCACCTATTTATTACATTGTGGGAGGGCGTGTCTATTAATGATGACAGTATGGTATTATAGTAAATAATATGGGTTTGTAAACATATTCTACTAATTAATAAATAGATTTAAATCGGGGACAAACGCAGACATCGGAAATGGCATTTTATTTTACATTTATAGTGTTATTTTATAGATTAAAAATTACACTTTTCCATATTTTGGGAGGGGCTTGAGCCCCAAAGCCCCCCCCTTAAATCCGCCACTGATGTAGCTTGTTATGTATGTTTAGTTCAAAATTGTTGTCCATAAGATGTTTCAAAATTCTGCAAATTAAACCTCTCCCTTGTACCTTTTTCCCTCTATGACTCGATACATTATAACTAAACCAATAAAATGAAACAGGCTGGATCTAAACCTTGGGTAGATCTAAACGATATGCTATTGCCGGGGAGGGGGGTTGAAAATTACGTATTGCATGTTTCAGGTCATATCAAAAACCAATCTAATGAGACAGCACTGGGGTGGAGAGGCAGCACTTCTTGTTTAGTTATCCAATATTGACACGAGTACGTACATAAACAGAATATTGAAGCGATAAATAATACATATAGCTTTAAGTAAAAAAACAATAAAAGTAAGAAGGAAAACATATAAACACACAAGAAGACAATCGTTTTGAGTTACACATAGGCTATGTCCTAATCACAGATTCCGTACGGCCTAGATTCGTACGGACAGCCCAGAACGAAATCTCTAGCTTCTCATTATTCGTACGAACTAAATGAGAGTCCTAATATATTTGCGGTAATATGGTACGAAAGTGGGGGCTGCGTAGTTCAGACCGTTTCGTACGAAAGGGAAATCAGTGCCATCAGAAATGTAGCGCTAGGAAGATGCAAGGCTCTTGCTTTAAAGCAATGTTTCCTTACCTTTATCTGCAATTAATACCATTACTTTAAATAAGCGTAAGTCTCCAAACCACATTTTTAAAGACCGGAAAAAGTACGGGGAATTTCATCATCTTTATTCTAGTTGCGTGTAAATGACACTCTTTTTTATCAAGAGATACACGACAGACCAGTTTTATATATTTTATCGAGCAGACATAGAATACCATATTTAAACAAAAAAGTCTGTATTGAAATGGTTTATGCTTAAGAACTCAACGTTTCAAAGTCTTAAAAAACTTCTTCTTCGGGAGTATTTTTTTATAGAGAATTTACAACAACAAAATTATAAAAATAATTTCTTCTCTTGATAGAGGATATTTTAATTTAGAAAAGTATTCCTATTTGTTTTGTATTGCTTTAATTTGCTATTGCTATTGAAGGGTGTGTATGCTATTTCTGTAGATAATGTGTCTAATTTTTTACCCATTTGTTGGGATATAGGATCTTTGTTTTTAAATAATGTAAAATGAAAAATGTTTGTTTTGGCCTGAATTTTGGATATTAGAGTTATAATTTGTACTATAATTACAATGTCTATCATTTATATTATCATAGAATTTGTGTTTTTTAAGAATTAGGTATTCAATTTTGTTGACAATTTTTACTGGTTATGAAAAAATATCATAGCCATAATAAATAAACAAATATTAGGTATTGAAATCTTGTTGCTGTTCATGACGAACTGGTTGTTAATTACTTATTACACTTACTACGGGAGGCTAAAGAAGTCGTAAGACGAAAACGTTTCCTCCAAGTGTAAGTTAACAATTTAACAACCTAAAGTTAACAAAAAGTGTGGTCGCAAGTAATAGCAAAAGTGTAATAAGTATTAGGTATTTTCAATTATATAGTGTAGTTACTTGGCTTTCCTATTATTGTAGATATTCATTCCCTCTCCTGCCCAACCTTGTTACGATGTTTGTAGTGTTCACTTCGCTTACCCCATAATATAGGTACCACTGCACTTCTATAACTATCTTCGAACGGCACCATGTCTGCCGTGCGTTAAAAAACAAATCGAATTGATTTTCTACCTTACGGACTGATCGTGCGGGAGTCCGAAAAACGAGTTAGGACAGCCTTGCATTACTCAGCTTAAACACCCTCTCCCGTAAGACCACACCGAGTCCGAGTAGAATCGAACCGAAGTCATTGAATGTGCGTTGAACGCTCGCGACAAAACAAAAACACTCCAATTAGGACACTGCCTGATTTAGCTCAAGTTTGAACTTAGAGCTCATTCATCCCGTCCGAGAAGTATTCGTGCGGAATTCGTCGCTCGGCTGTTGACAATTGGGACATAACCTTACATGAACTGTCGACATCGACTGTCTTTTTAAACTGTCTTTTATTTTGCTTTTCATTGGTGTTGAAAAATACAAATATTCGGTAAATACAAATGATTGATACGGGCGACCGTACTTGGCCCGCCCCTGCAATGAAACGTTAGGTGATTCCAATGCAAGTAAGTTATTGAGATTGCTTCTTTTTCATTTCACTCCCCAACGCTTACAAGCAATCTGGCTAACACACTTATACTATGTTTATAACGAATGATACATCGTTAGACGAAATATAGATTACTTCTCTTACTCATTCTTAAATAAGCACTTTTCTTTCGTAAATTGTACAACTTAATATTTTCTAGTTATTTTTCTTATATTTCACACTAGTTTCTGCAATTACTTTATTTTATTGGCCCCTTTAATGTTTTTGAGTAATTAGGAACGCATTTAGTAACACATTTTTACAAAAATGTTACGTAAAAACTGTTTATTTCTTCTACCCCAAATTGTTCTCATCCAATAACAAAAAAAATGCGTAAAACCTATAAACTACCTATAGCTGATATTTATAAAACATGTCTATGCTTGGTAATTACATTCATAAATATAAACATTAACCTATAAATGTATATTAGGTGGGAAGTCCAATTTTACAAGTCTAATGATTCGTCGTAACGGTTACGTGCCTCATACGACCCAATGTTCCCGAGGAAAGTAGGAATGTAGGAAGAGGAAATATACGTCTCAATAAATATAGTCTGCCAGACCCCATATTAGCCTTGTGTGTATTAGCGTATCACTAGTTTCCCGCTGCTACCACAGGGAAGTTTTATTTCCCATTGTTTCATTAACAATTTTTTTTGTATTAATCATAATTCCTTACATTCAAACTTTATTTTTTCGATATTATTTTAGTTATTTATTTTTCTTTTACTTATAAATCAACTCCATGGTTTATCAGCATTTAAAACTAAGTAATTACACAATCGGTCTGTAGCGTCTATGTGACATATTGTTCACTCCAACTTATTTACATAGCTCAATGCACTTTAATATTTTTTCAAAGCACCACTGCTTTTGAAGTCATGAATAATATTTTTTATTCTATGGTCGAGTTTTTAAATACTTTTTTCCTTTTCGTTCCTATTTCTCCAAGTTCCTTAGACTTTATCAATAGTTATAATTTTTAGCTTCTATATGAAGAAAAAAATATGTTGGGTATCTTCCTTCCAATCAAGGCATTAAAGTTAGAGTTCCAGCTCTCTGCTACGTTGTTTGTGCGATGTCGCTGGCCGTGAACATTCCACATTCCATGTGACATGGTGAATGATCATTGCTGAATGAAATAGTCCAAAAACTCTGTTAGTTTGACATCGTCTTCTGAAGCTTCCTCCATAATAGTGAACCATATATATATATATATATATATATATATATATATATATAACAACTGTACTTACTAATGAAAATAATAGTCAATGATCAAAAGGCATGCACGTCCGAACAAGTAGTCTGCCATAATATTGTAAACAAATGTCAGCTAATCACGGCTATAAATAGACTAGAATGGGACATAACCATTATCTATGCCTGCTTTTACATTACCGATCAGTATTGCGTTATGACACATAAGAAGAAAAAAAACATTCCTAGTTACTCAGGATAGTAACTTGTGCCCGCAAAGTAACGCGCCGGCCGATAATTTGATAGGGCGTATTTTTTGTATAAGAGGTCGTCCTCTTTTCTTCACACTACCGTCTTCAGACATTATAAAACGTCTATATAGATCGAGACAGTAAAGTATTTAAAAAGACTATGAAGGGAAGCAAATTTGAAATAGCAGAACGACGCAAGCTACACGATTAGTAAATCACTTCATCACAGCTACAATGATACTGAGCGACGAAAGGAAGTTTAACGTCGATTTGGTAACAAGGCTCGCCCACCCAGCAAGATGTGAATTTCCTATTCGCCCAGACGGCAGTACCCTCACCCCTCTGGCCGATTTCACTTTTGTAGAAACATATGTTTTAAATCAAACTATAACGCCGACAGTTATCGCAGAAGAAGATTCTCCACATTGACAGCCAACACAGCCCCGAAATTAGCTTAGATATGTAAGAATAATGCTTAGTTAATCTAAGGGACAAACTTTATAGTCATTTACAATTATGTGTTCATTATGAAATGGAAGGTGTTTATAATACATACACAATAATAATACTAACAATGAAATTACTATTTACACATTTCTATAATATAAGCATAAACATTAAAAACTCTTACAATGAAAATATTGGAAAGAACCCCAATACCATATAAATAACAAATAAAACAAGTTAATTAAGATTAAACCCTTATGTACTTTTCGATGACCATGTCATTATCATCAGAGGGTCTTATTACAAAATTACAATCTAGCAAACAAGAAGTTACAAACTAGAGTAATGTAACTTATTGTGTGCTAGATTGTAATTTTGTAATAATACCCTCTGATGATGATGACATGGTCATCGAAATGTACATAAGGATTTAATCTTAAGGAACTTGTTTTATTTGTTATTTTTGATTAATGTTGTGGTATTGGGGGTTCTTTCCAATATTTTCATTGTAATATATTGTACTACTGTGCTCTTGATATTTTGTATTAAAAAACCCACTAAAATTCGAAGAAAATATTTAGAAACCTAATAGTAAAATCGTCCGTAAACATTTCTCGTACGTAAAATCTATTCTATCGTTCTATCTATTCTATCGTACGCTCAAATAAATTCGGTAAAAAGCGGAAGATTTGTACTATCGCCAATAAGACACGGGTCTCTAATTTCGAGTATAACTGAAGGAAGATATTACAAAGTACAGTTCCCTCGTACCTTTCGTTTACGAGTTATGGGCATTTTGCGAACAAGTAGTTATCTGGGGTTAAGATGTACATATGCTTCTTAACGTTTGCTACACATCTGTATTCTGAGGCAATACGTTTCGTGAGTATGATTTGGTAGGCCAATGTTTTACAATTCCCTTTGAACAACATTAAGTTTGCCGAGAGCACACAGCGGTGGCGGAAGCTTCTTAGAGTAGTAAAATCATGTTAACCCGTTAAAAAGTCGATAAACTTGTAACTTAACCTTATAAACGCTTTTACTAGCTGCATTTTCTTAATTTAATTATTGTATATTCTAATGGCTAATAAAAGAGAAATTAAAAAACTAATTTTACATGACGACTTTCTCATTCTATATTTAATCTAATATCATTAATATAAGATGCGCTATTGGTTATTATAAAATATTAATAATCTCAGGCCTGGAAACTCTTAGACCAACATACATTTTGCATCTTGAAATTAACTTATTATTCAATATGCATTAGGAAACTTGTCAATAACTTTTTAAAACGATTTCGGAACCCGTAGACAAATTTGATCCGTAACTTAGATTCTGATAAGAAAAATAATCATGTAAAATAATAATTCTTGTTTTGTTGTTCCTACTTTTCACAGGAAAGAAATAATTACACAAACTCATGCTTGTTAAATATTTAACACAGCATTCACACTCAAATCGCTGATGTGTTTTTCCACTAAACTCACTCTTGCCTCAAGATGTCGTCGTTGCAGTTGACGTTTTCAACCAATCCTTTACTTCCAAAGCCCCCAGCATCGTTTTTCTTGTGTGATTTACATTCTTCCAATCACACTTTTGGACTTATTGAAATGCTTCTGGCGCCATTTGTAATATTGCTGCCACTATAAACGTCTTCATATTTTTGCAATATATAATTTTGTTGGAACTCAGATAAAATTTACGGTATTGTAGGGAAAATGATAGGGCGTGAGACATGGAAAGGGTTGAAAAGGAAAGGGGAAGGGTGGTAAGGCGAGTCTCATCCAGCTACTTTGGATGAATCCTCTTTTACTTTTAATTATAGTTGCCTCAAAGAACTCCCACATGTACAGAACTCTGTGCACGCAACAACGCGTCACGAAATGGTGACTCCTGCTAGTGAGTAGTGCAAAGAGAATATTTACCAAATCTATGAATGAGTCTACCTTTTTGTAATTAAAAAAAGGTTTCTGCAATGTAAATTTTTATTTCTTATACTCCTGTTTGTCATTTTACAGGTACTGTACTATTTCAAAAAGTCAGAAGATAACCGTAACCCGTACTTGAGTGGTAGTAAGTATCATAACCAAGGTGGCTACTTGACAGTCCAAGAGGCGCCATGGAGGTCTCCATTGGTACTTGCCTTCGTACAGTCTGGACAAGAATTAGGGTACGAAAACAGAGATATTAATGGGGAAAGCCAGGCTGGTTTTATGGTGGCTCAGGTAAGCTAATTGTACCTATGATAAGACCTGGCTTATAGGCCATCCAGGCTCGGAAACGTGCTAGAGGATTAAGCGACTTTTCACGTGCGCACGCACTCACATGGACTTATTGTCACCTTTATCTGAAGGTTTTCTATGAGGTACCTACTAGAATAATCTACAACAATAATTTTTTTTAATGTTACAATTGGGTAATTTTTACTGACATTTTTGGATTCTACATATTATTCTTTGGAAGTAAAGCCAAACACAACGTACTCGTATTTATATCACTACTAAAGATTATTACGGGGATTGCTTTAATAATAGTATGTAAACTATATTTATTTTTCATATACAATACTTTAATCGCATTAAGGGTGACATAATTATGTTTTGTTTGGCCTCAATCTCTAAGAAATAGTATACAGAATCCAAAAAATGTCAGTAATACATAACTGCGATAATTTAAAAACTTTAGTTTTGTAAACTCATGGGCGGAAGGCATAGTACGGACCACGTAGCCGTGCACTTGACCTTGAGAGTTCACACAAGATTTCTGGTGTACTACCACGTCTTAAAACATGTTAAATATTCAGAATTTTCTATACATCAACAGTGTCTGCATCCGATATGTCTACATATGTTTCAAGATTGTTTGTTATTTCATACCGAAGCTTATTTATCATCTAATTTACCTAACTTCGACCGTCTCTTGGAACTCAGTGATTTTGTCAGAAATCATGTTTTCCTTTTCATGTTTGTAGGAAAGTAATTATACTGACCCTTTACCTTCCGTCTCGCCTACTGTGAACTCTCAAGACAAAGTGAACGGTCACGTGGTCCGCACTATAGACCCTGGCCGGTTCAGCGGGAATGCGGTATGAGGGTCACCTAATTTTCTGCAGTGCTTCCGATAGTCTGGATGGAGTATAATATTCAATGTAACGTATGTGACCATTTAAGTGCTTAAACTTTAAATTTTGAAAACGATGAAAATTGTTAACTGAAGCAGTGAAATGAACATGATTTTACACTATTTAAATATACCTCAGAGGTACAATTTGCAAACATAATTAATGACGTGTTTTCAATCCCTAAGGGATTATACATTCCAGTTAGTTTTATTTATCCTAGTTTTAGATAAGTGGGTCTAGTTTTAGATATTTTGTGTTAGGCAATGATAACCCAGAAAAACATATATACAATTGAGTATATATACACAATTGAGTATATAAATTGAGCTATAGATAGACAAACTGAAGTAAGGCTTTATAAAAATTGTAATTATTAATTTGATTATGTATACATACAACATAATTGAGTATATATATATATATATATATATATATATATATATATATAAACAATTGAGTATATAAATTGAGCTATAGATAGACAAACTAAAGTAAGGCTTTATAAAAATTGTAATTATTAATTTGATTATGTATACATATAACACAATTGAGTATATATATATATATATATATATATATATATATATATATATATATATACACACACAATTGAGTATATACATTGAGCTATAGATAGACAAACTAAAGTAAGGCTTTATAAAAATTGTAATTATTAATTTGATTATGCATACATATAACACAATTGAGTGTATATATATATATATATATATATATATACACACACAAACAATTGAGTATATAAATTGAACTATAGATAGACAAACTAAAGTAAGGCTTTATAAAAATTGTAATTATTAATTTGATTATGTATGCATATAACACAATTGAGTGTATATATATATATATATATATATATATATATATATATATATATATACACACACACAATTGAGTATATAAATTGAGCTATAGATAGACAAACTAAAGTAAGGCTTTATAAAAATTGTAATTATTAATTTGATTATGTATACATATAACACAATTGAGTGTATATATATATATATATATATATATATATATATATATATATATATATATACACACACAATTGAGTATATAAATTGAGCTATAGATAGACAAACTAAAGTAAGGCTTTATAAAAATTGTAATTATTAATTTGATTATGTATACATATAACACAATTGAGTATATATATATATATATATATATATATATATATATACACAATTGAGTATATAAATTGAGCTATAGATAGACAAACTAAAGTAAGGCTTTATAAAAATTGTAATTATTAATTTGATTATGTATACATATAACACAATTGAGTATATATATATATATATATATATATATACACACACAATTGAGTATATAAATTGAGCTATAGATAGACAAACTAAAGTAAGGCTTTATAAAAATTGTAATTATTAATTTGATTATGTATACATATAACACAATTGAGTATATATATATATATATATATATATATACACACACACAATTGAGTATATAAATTGAGCTATAGATAGACAAACTAAAGTAAGGCTTTATAAAAATTGTAATTATTAATTTGATTATGTATACATATAACACAATTGAGTATATATATATATATATATATATATATATATATATATACACACACACACACACACACACACACACACACACACACACACACAATTGAGTATATAAATTGAGCTATAGATAGACAAACTGAAATAAGGCTTTATAAAAATATATATATTATTAATTTTATTATGTATACATAAAACATAGTTATAATTCAATTAGCGAGCAAAAATAGCATTGCAAAAGAATATTAGGACATATTGTGGTAGATTAAGCTAGAGACTTAAAATCCCTAAGGATATAGGGGAGATACGGGACACTACTTGCTCATTGTTGCGTACCTGGAGTGCTATTGCTGTAATATATATTGACAGGTGCAACTGAAGTCTAGTTTTACACGACAAAAGTTTTATAGAAATCCTAGAAATGACTATGCTAAAACCTTGATTTTATTAGTAAAATATTCTCAACGTAAAAGTACAATAGATTATTAATATTGTAATTATTGTTAATAAAGATTACTTAAAAATTTCAAACATTCTGAAGGAACGGAACAAGTCATGCCCTCCGTGTTGATCAAAAAAGGTGCGTTACTCTATCTTGTAGGCTTGAAGTTTTAAAAAACACTAAAAGGATTTAAGTGTAATAAGTAATATTTGGTAACAGGTTTGGAGCTCAATGGGCAGTTGGAAGTTATGTAAGCGGAGAGAGTTGAAGTAGGAAAATTAGTAAAAGCTGTTCTGAGCTTAGAGGAGAAATTGTGAGCTGGATTTTGAATTAAAATGCGTTCAGTTTTAGGTCTCACCAACGAACATACTGACTGTGTATTGGTATACTGTAGAACATGGGTTCCAAAACTGGAAGATGCGCCCCCCCCCCCATTGTACATAAATGTTGCGAAACGAATGTTTGCCGTTCAATGTGGTAATAGCGTCACAATGGACATATCTTCATTTTGGATAAAAGACTTAAAATTGTATCGCAAGCAGCTCTTCGATTATACTTGCCTTCTTTAAGCACCTACTTGTGCGAAAAAAACGTTTTCACCACTTGTTGTAATAAAAACAAAGTATAGGGCCAAACCTTTTGTTGCTAATGACTTGCGTTGTGCCCTTACTAAAATACGAGCTCAAATAGGTGTAGTAGTGAAAAACATTCAAACTCATTCATCTATCTCACTAACAGATTTTCCTCTTACAAGTTAAAATTTACCTTGCAAGTTGAAACTTGAAATGTTATATCATGTTTCTTGTGAAAGTATGTGTAAATAAATAATGTTCAATATCGATGTTTGGATTTCGAAAATTACTAGATCAGCAATAATTAAACAGTAGTTATGTTGAACCGTAGTTATCCGGGCGCCGGATTGACTCGTTGTTGTTTGTCAGGGACGATAATGCCACTTGAACGATTGTTATAAATAAGGAGTCCCTAATTGAGCATTAGGCCTGGTTGTGTACATTATAATCCGATGTATTGAGAATAGTCAGATTTGTTTGTGGTAAATAACCACAATATTGCACAAAATAAATAAGACAAGAACAAATTATTCTACAACCTGCACAGAAACTGTATTTTCTTTCTTGTCTTTGTTTTAAATTACGATACATATTAGTTGGAAAACTTGTAATTTTGAATTATGGGAATACAGAGCCCGCGAATAACGAGGGTCTACTTTATTTCTTTACAAAACATTTGCCAACACTTGATAAGCCAGCATTATAAATATTGCTAATATGCATATATACTATTTACAGATCTTTTGTGTCATTTTTAGATGGAATGCCACTTAATGGATGGATAAGCGACCGTGTCAGAGTCCGTTAGGCATGGCAACGGTGCCAGCTGTGTGGTGGAGGTAGTATGTATAGCAAAAAAGTGTAACGAGGGAAAAAATAAATCGCCATCAAATAGAACACAGTACACAAATACTTTGCATAATTCAAAACTGTTACAACACAAAAAGTGTACAAAATTATAGTTTAATATCCTATTTTATGTATGTGCTTTTTATTACAGGGGACGATTCGAAGAGGCAGTCGTTGTAGCACAGCCAAAGCATTTTTACGTCCCGCAAGACTCAGGTCTAACCTTCACATTGCCATGAATGCACACGTCATCAAGATACTTATCAATCCCAAAACGAAAAAGGCCTATGGAGTCCAGTTTATTCGCGACGGAATCCGCCAAGTAGCAATGGCAAGAAGGGAAGTAAGTTCGGTATCCTAATACTTGTATAACAGCGTACAAATGTTTAATTGTAACGAACACCAACTCACAAACAACAACGTCTTCCTTCAATAATTATACCATTGCTTAAAATAAATGCAGGATTGTGAGTTGGTGTTAATTATTTTAACTACTATTTAATTATAAGTTTGTTCGCAAGCTAAGATTATACATATACATTTATACATAAATAGTCGTAAATTTCAATGGCAGTCTGTACGCACACACACACACACACACACATACACACACACACACACACACACACACACACACACACACACACACACACACACAAACGTACACACACACACACACACAAACGTACACACACACACACACAAACACACACACTCACACACACACACACACACACACACACACACACACACACACACACACACACACACACACACACACACACACACACTCTGCGACGGCCATCGCCGGCGCGCGGTGGCGTACACACCAAACTCACCCTTGTCGAAAGGACGCACCCATTGCCGCAGCGACCACAACAAAGCTGGCAAGACTTTGAAAAAGCATCGCCTACCGAGGTCGGCCCCGTGCTAACGCTTGCCAAAATCTGCCAGAGAACCAGTCCCTGGACTTTATTTTAGAAAACCTAACTCGCGGAGATTTAACCTTTTGGGTTGTTTCCCGGGGAATGAATTATTTACAGTCATACCTGCTTAATGGCCGTGGTGTAGGAATGTATAAGAAAATTGTTTATCGAATAAATTTCAACTGAATTTGCAAGTTAGTGAAAATCACTCTTCTATATATAGATATATTTATATTTATAAATATATTTATTTATACTTTAGCACAGATTAAACAATTATATTTTTTTCGTTAACAGAATTTCCTAAGCACAATAAACATTTATAAATGACCTCCCTTATTTCTTTCTTAATGACTTTGCCGTAGCTCAGTTAGTTGAATACTATAATGCCTATGAACCCTTTGGTTCCAAATGTAACCTTTTGAAAAATATACCTAATTTTAGCATACAATTATTCCCGAAAACTTACAAATTACAGTTAAATTTAAATTTTAGCAAAATACACAAAATTATCCCTGATAACAGTAACATATTAACACTTACAATTAATAAGAAAAATCACCTATATAAATGAACCACATTTTACCAGAAGGCTTTACTATTCAAAATTATACCTTACATTAACACATAATAAAATTTACAGTTTTTAACAAATCTATGCATGTTTAGAATTACCCGTCCTTCAAGACAATCCTACTTATTTAGAAAACAAATAATCATAAATTTACTTCTCGATTTAAACATTTCAAACATTTCCCAATTATTTATATTCAAAAATTTATGAAAGGAAAACCAAAAATATTAAGTTATGAAAACCTCACATAAAAGACAATTCACATATTAAACATTCAAAATCATTAACTAAATCTCACCTATTTTAATCAACGAATCTTATCGTAAATATAACCCAAATTAACAGCTAAAACCATCAGAAAATTTTTATCTATTTTAAACATCATATTTAAATCCACATTTTAACACAAAATTTGTAAACTAAGCATTTTCAAAATATAGAAATCATACTTATTTCATTTATCAATTAGTATTGAAAACATAGTTGTTGAGTGTTTGTTTTTAAAAAGTATTTAATTACTTTTTGTGTATCTGAAAATCATTTCAATACGTTTTTTAACGTCTTTTGACATTTATGTATAAGAATTTTATCTTGTTAATTACTATCTTCACTTGCAAAATGTTTTACTGCGTTACTTTGTATACTTTTTCTTATCCAAAGCTAACTAATGCTTAATTTTAGTATTTTAATATTTCATCAGACTTAAAATTTCGTTAATAATAATTAATGTAACATGTTAAACCCTTTGGCATATTATTAAATTAATGTATTTAGTTTTGCCCCCTTTATTTGTTTATAAGTAACCCCTTTGTTATTGCATATGTTAATTTGGATACAGAATACGTATTTTTGTAACAACTCTTCTGATTCATTATCTTTAAATTTATCCTAGTTTACAAATATTTAGGCTTTTTATTTATTTTCTGTACATTTTATTTAAATCTCCTGTATAGACAGTTACAAAAATATTTTTTTTCAAATATAATTTAATTTTCAAAAAAAACATTTGTTTTAACTGTACTTGTTCAGCCGCCATTTTGGCTTTGATGACGAGATGAAAATTGCGCAGCATCTCCCTAATGTTAATTCACCTCTAATAATAATTACTTGATTCATCATTTCCCCCAGAGATACGTGAATTTAAAAAAAAATATTGATTGCAAGAGAAGAAAGCTAACCTTTTTTAATTGAACCGTTTCCTGGTTCCTGCAACCTTGATCAGATTTCACTCAGCTGTTTCGACGTTTTCTAGGACTTTCTTTCCTCAGTCCCTTCATTGTCACGCGTCACCTGGAATTAAAATTTTCAACATTTTACAGTTCTTCTTCCGTTTTTTGTTAATGAGTTTCACTGACTTTATTTCCGATTTAAAAACCTTTTCTTAAAAACTTGATCTTTACTTGTTTCGGGTTTCCCTTTAAAAAAAAAATTTTAAATTGTTCACACACACACACAAACAGATTTATTGATATTGTGCACAAGACTTGAGTTAAGTGATTTGAAAAATTAAAATTCCTTACGTCATTATACTATTTCGTGTTATGTTACCATGCAGGATTTCTTTCAAAAGGAGGAATTTCGTGAATTTATCAAGATCACTTTTTAAACAATCTGATCTGAAACAAATAATAGCGGTGCTACTATTGGATCGTTTCTAATGCCATTTCTAAGAAATTCTTTTAATACGCCTCAGTTTCAATACGATCTTATTTTGTGGGAGTTTAAATTCAGGTGAAAATTTCATTAATCGTAACTCGCTCACAAAGCATTACGAACCTATAGAACTTTGTTTCCAATTATTAACGTAGGTCATATCCGTGAGTATTTCATTTACTTCATAAATCAACATGAATATACAATTTTGGTCGTCACCTTTTCTTTCCCTATTATGATGAAAACACATTATGAATAAGGAAAGGTTATTCTAAATGTCGAAACTAGAAATAGGCCAAATCAGTTAAAGTTTTAGAAAGACACAAAAAACCTAAATTTGCAAACACAATTTAAACGAGGAAGTGGAATTTCTTTACAATATAACTATATTACACAATACGTTTGGTTAAAAATGGCATCATTAACCATATTAACTAACGATACCCACAGTCACATGTGAAACATTAGCTGTTTCATCGTATTGTTTATTAACAAAAACAATCGTATCCATTTGCATCTCATTCATATTATTATAGAATCCCAAATAAATATTCGCTCTAATTTTTTTTCTTCAATTTATTTATTATAAACTGCAACTAAGATAAATCCTATCTAGCAGCTTGCTTTCTGATGGAGATTACAATGTTCGTCTTGTTCCAGTGAACGAGACTAACTTAATGTTGCTCTGGAGTCAAGTCCAAAGGTTTAGTGCGCTTAAGTCTACGCACTGGTATCCTGTGCCCTAGTCGCATAGCTACAGGGTTCGTATCGCTCTTATTAAGGTACTTTTGTGTGGAAACCAGCAGCAACCAGATCTGCGACTGCTTCGTTTGATGTGGATTTGCGCCGTGAATAGTGTTAACACTGGTGATCTCCAGTTATTTGTGCAATTATGCATTCGCAAATTAGCGCGTGAACATAAGGGCATTTAAGATCACATAATGGAAATAATAAAGTTGGGGGAAATCTCTTCTTGGATACGTCTGGAGGAACTGTGAAAACATCTCATCAGATTAATTATCTCAACGGTTCGATCAAAAAAAGCCTTTATTGGCGGTTTGCTCTGTATTGCCTTAACCTCTGAGTGCAAAAGTAAACTTCTGTGAAACGTATGCATAGTTTTGTTCCTTAATTCTCGTCCATGCTACCACAATGTTCACACCAAAGCGTGGCAGGGTACAGCTAGGGTAGTATAAAATAGAGATCTGATTATGCAGAGATGTTGAGTTCATAATGTTTTACATGTGTTTGTAAACTAAGGTTGTTTTAAACACTGTTTCAGATTTCCTACATTTATAATAAATTATAGTTTAAAATGTATTTATAAGTATCTTCTGTAAATCTGAAAACAGATTGACGGTGGTGCCACATACTGTACAATTATCCCTTTTATTACATTGTTTTTATTCAAAAACCTTTGAGATTTTTTTAAAAACATAGATAATACTTTTGAATAACAACGCACATTAGCCCACAATAGTTTATTTCTCAAACGCGTTTCAATGGGAAAGTCATCATCATCATGAAGTATATCTAAACAATGGTATAATTTTTATTTATCTTGAACAATTGCAGAACGTTTAATTAATCGCAATAACACAATATTAACAAAAATTATTTATAGTAATAAATTAATTCCTCATGCAAATTTCAATCACACAAGTACAACTTATCTGTGAGTACATTGATTTCTAATTGCGATTAATTATTAGTTATAGCTAGACAAATCAGCTTCACTAACTGATGATGATGATTTTGTGACTGAAACTCGTTTGGAATAAATTACTGGTTGTGAGTTGGTGTTTGTTATTATTTGATTATTTACTTATAGTTTGAGACGTATAATCTTAGCAATATCAACTTGGAGTAACTGTGGTAATTTGTAATTTTAAATAAGTAACACCTCTTAAACACAAAAACACTTTATTTAAATCCCTATGTACATTTCGGTTGAAAGTTATTCATCTTCAGAGGAAATGTTTACAAGTATAACTGAAGGAAAATATAGATGGACGATAGTTATTCTTGTAATAATTCCATTCCATTGCTTTAGCGAAATATTCATAAGGAATTAAATTTTTTTTAAATATGTGGCCAAGAGTTTTACTGTATAATAAACTTATTTTTTTATTCCTATAATAATGTACTAATAAGTTTTTTATTTCTAAAGTTTCACGTAATAATATTTTGTTTTACCCAATAATCATAATGTTCAAGGTTGTACTATCAGCCGGGACGATCAACTCCCCGCAACTGCTGATGCTCTCTGGGGTAGGACCACAGGAACACTTGAAACGTATTGGCATTCCTGTCATCCATGACTCGAGAGTCGGCTTTAATCTCCAAGATCATGTTGGAATGGCTGGACTTACATTCATCGTGGATAAGCCAGTAGCCATTATACAAGACCGACTTCAGGTAACACATCTAAGCATACTATTTCAGCTTTGTCCAAGTAATAACCAAAAGTATGTGTCGTAAAGTTTGTCTATTCATTTCTTTAACACAATTTACCCAGTTTTATATTTTCACAACTTTTAACACAACAGTATCTATTTTTCATTTATTCTTTTAAATAATATTTTTTCTACGCATCTTTTCATTTCCGTTAATGTTAAATTTGCATAGATTTATCTGTATTTCTGGTTTTCAAAACTCACTTCCCCCCCCTCCCGATGACTTTATATGCTATTACCGGAAGTCTTGTTCTAGATAACAAGAACCCCCGTGTATTGGATGCTCAGGGCCTATAGGATATTGAGCGCAGACGAATATCGGCTGTTAAAATCTATTTAAACGCAAGAGCGTGTCCAGCGACTTGCTTTAGGGGGAGGGGCTATCGATGCATTATATATATATATATATATATATATATATATATATATATATATATATATATATATATATATATATATATATAATATGTGTGTGTGTGTGTGTGTGTGCGAAAATTAGGCTTTTTAATAAATAATTATTCCAGTTTTGATAACACTTATGGCTAGAGAATATTATTAATTTTATAATAAGCTATTATTATAAAAATTGTTTATTAATTAATATAAGTAGTTATTCTTCCAACACGAACAATTCAGGAGTCAACTGCGAATATTACGCTTGCAAAATTACGTATTGAAAATCATATGTTCGAGACTAAGCTTCACTAGCGCTATCTGTTGGTAAAACGTTTAGACGTTTACGAGGGTAGGCCGAGGGAACGTGTCACATTTTCAAATTAAAAATTAAAATTTTATTTTTTATTTACAATAAAAGACGAATTAACTTATGTAAAATAAGTTAAAATTCGAGCGTGTTTATAAACATAGACTAGCATTTGATAAGTGATTCTTTTTTGTAACTATTCAAAGAGAATTACAATGTTACAAAATTATTATTATATTTATTACAGTTAGGATTTTATATTTGAGAATATATAATAACTTAACTATCGAAAAAAAGTCCTAATTTAATAATATATTATCGATTTTTAACTCAAAGTTCTTGTGAACTTGTGTTAAACATGTGCGTTTAACGTGATTCCGATTTCAGTTGCTATTCTAACAGAGCGTTTGGGAGATCTCACCTCAGCCAATGCGATGCGAGCATTCACAATGATAACACGATGTGGCTATGTTTCTGGAAGGTGTTATTTGCCCGTGCAACTCAGAAGGCAATGGAGCGGTCAGTCAGACCGGTCATATGGTCACTGGGAATATCTGACCACACCGCCTTCCTCCATTGATCTAATAGCTAAGAAGTAGATTGAAACACGCAATATATAGCCTCTGGGTACACTATCGATTTCGAATATTTTTTAGACACCCCTTCAACCCGGTCGAGACACAGTTCAACCTGACCCTGACCACGCAATTTTAGAATTTTCCCCAATTCCTAGTCCCAAGAACTCAAAATATGCTTTCTTTTATCTTATATAATTCCATCAACCCTTCCTTATCGTTATTTATTCAAGGGGTGAAACAGGAAGACATCTCTTTGTGACCCCTACAGAGAGTAAGGATACTAGTAAGGATACTTCATGATACTACATCTTCCCCATATCCAGCGAGAGGGAGTTTTCTGTCCTTGCTTTGATCCTTCCTGTATTTACAATATTTTCATATTTTACGTAGGTTTAATAATTATTCAAGTTTATCTCCATAACGCTAAAAAATATTAATTAATTTTTTACATATTTTATTAGAACAAGCGTATGTTCTAACCAATTCACTTATTACCTAAAATGATATTGTTTTATGTTGTTTACCATCCATCTGGTTATCTAGTACGTATAAAATAACTGCTTTCGGACAAGAAGAATTTTCTTTTTATGATAATTTTGCCATCTTCTTTATTACTTTTTAAGCCTACATATTTGATTACAACTGGCCTAAGATCTCATTACCTAAAATGATAAGATTTTCAGTAATTTAATCACCCCCTCTGGCTATGCAGTGACTGAAAAATGTGCTGCCTTCAGACGAAGATAAATTCTCTCCAAATTATTTTTCCTTCTTTTTTATTTCTTTTTGTTGTCATGAAAGACCCAGCTTTTAAGACACCAGAGTTACATTTTGTCACATCGTCAGTCCTTTTATATTCATCTTCCTTATCCCCTACTTTCGTAGGTACGGTATGGGTTGACACCCCTTTACGTCCCTGTACAAGTAATATCATAATTCCCACTACATCGTCTTCCAGGTTTCATGTCCTAGCTTATTTCCGCCCATGCTTGAATTCTCTCGTCTATTTGTCATATTGACTAGTTGTCTTCAAGTTACAAATAAAAATGTATGTACATCAGCCTCAAACAATACTCTTCCGTTATAATACAAAGAAATTTAATAATTATTAAATTTTAGCTTTGTTTGAGGTAAACATTTTTTCCTGTATCATTTCGTGGCTAGTATAATTGAAGCGCATTATCAGTTGGACACGTTTGGTTGCAACCAAAGGACGTAAGGACAATGCTTCTTTATCAAGGTAAGAGAGACTTCACACTCATTTTAGAAGTAATCCCAGATAATACATTAGAGATGTAGTTGTAATTATTCTTTTATATTGCAATCGAAACAAACTATATCAATTTTAGCAATTATTGATCTCGTTACAACGGATTGTATCTTTACTGTCTTAAGCCATTACACGTAATAATTTAATTATGTAGGAAGCTTTAATAAATTAATGGTTGCTTAAAAACACTAATTTTCATTACATTTGAAGGGGTTGTAAAGAAAGCCATCACACATACCCTTACTGTTGTGTGGCAAGCAATAGTAGATAATGTTTGCTTAAAGGCACTAATTTCCATTACATTTGATCGAGTTCTAAAGAAAGCCGTCACACATAGCCTTACTGTTGTGTTGCAAGCAATAGTAGATAGTGTTTGCTTAAAGGCACTAATTTCCATTACATTTGATCGAGTTCTAAAGAAAGCCGTCACACATAGCCTTACTGTTGTGTTGCAAGCAATAGTAAATAATGTTTGCTGATAGACACTAATTTCTATTGCATTTTAAATTAAGTCTTTATATATATGCTTTAATATTATCCAGGCTCATGACCTCTAAACGAAAGTCTGCCAGTTACACGAAATTACAGCTGGTTGAACCGTTTCAGAACTCATACTGCCCGCATCAGAACGTAGAAAAGCTCGTAGTGTTTATCAGAGAGGACTTGACATGACCATGAGACATTTTTCCAAATACACCTCTGATCTAGATGGTCTGTGATTGAAAGAATATCACAAGTCTCTGTTACTCAGTAGCGAAGACCTTCTGCAGGGTGTTTAGGCTTGATCTTACAGGGGACTGGAAACTAGTAGCCTATATCCCTAAGGTAAAAGTTGAAAATTAATGTAATTTTACGCCATTAAAACGATAAAATTAGATACAAATTGACAAAATAAAGAGACATATCTTGTTGTTAATTTAAATTAATTTGAAATTTAAACAATACTCAATTAGAAAAGCAGTGTCTGGGGAACCCTAACGATTTGCAGTGTTTGTCATGATACGATGGCTGCGGGTAAGAATATGCGATCCGGGCAGGTTGTTTTGGGGATAGAGGTCGGATTAAGGAGGGGCTCTTCTGTATTTTATGACTAGGGGTAGTTGGAGTTGACTGGAATTCTTTGGGAGTCACTGTGTTTCTTAAAATTTCTCTACAAAATAAGTGTATGTCGCTTTTAATACTAGATTAATATAACTAAGCTTTTAAAATAAAATAATTTTACAGGGTAACAAGAACACTCCCCCCCACACACACTTACATAAACACACAAACAAATATGTATATATATCTATATATATATATATATATATATATATATATATATATATATATATATATATATATATATATATATATATATATATATATATATATGTATGTATTTATTGAGTGTATTATTCAATAAATTATTCCTGTAATTAGTGTATATTATTTAATCTTAATATATATATATATATATATATATATATATATATATATATATATATAAAGTGGTAAAAAACAGAATAATTTTATATAAAGACAATGAATTTAAATTGATTCTGAATAAAAATCTCTGTAGGCTGAATCTATTATAAGAAAGATTGTACTTATTGTTGCGTTCCTGAAACTCCTGAAACCATTGGCCGGTTAACTGCTTCGCTGCAATTTTACACAATAATTAACTTACTTCCCTCTTTTCTTTATTATGTGGCTAATTCGTTCTAGTCGCACTTTAAATTTGTATACATAAATAACTAACAATACCCTTAACTCTTTCAAACAAATTTACTTTTTATAAAACATTGTTTACAACTTTATCCCCCCTCAATACGTCTGCACTCCTCGAAGTACCCCAAAAAACCTAGTCTGATGGCTTTAGTTTTCAAGAACAAGCATAATATTCCCCTTAAGTATTTCAGTTATTTCGGTGGTTCTCACGCGCCTTTACAGATAGTTTCCCACACGATAACAGTGTTACTTTCCCATACTCTTCTTGGTTTTCCCGAGATACTTGAATCTTAGAATACATTGGATCCTTCTTTTGTCAATAGGTTTCCCATGACTGGTTTATGACTACAACTGGAATATAACAATAGTTAAGCTTTCTTTTTTTGGTACTTTAGTAAGCTTCCCTTGGTCGCTCCCTACTTAATATTTCTACTGATTACTAATATTTTGAATACTAAGTAAATTTGTACTATATGTCTCACATGTTCATGTTATGGAGTCCCCAGAATTTTAAAATTAATTTTTTTTGATTCCTTAAATTTAACATTTTACAGTATTTGCATATTATTATATCAAAGAACAATTTGTTTTTAAATTCTTAAACCCAAGTTTAAGTTTACTAATACATTTTATTTGTACTATAATTAATGCTTAACAGTGTTCATGTCCTTGCCTCGACTCCACTTCTTATAATCTAAAACTAGCATTATAAAGTTATTAAATATTACATAATTACAGTTTACATCATGCAAATTATTTACCTTTCTTTAAATCTAAGTTTGAAAGCTTACAATGCATTACCCTTGTTCGCTCTTGTCTGACCACACTGCCATTGTTCATTCTATGATAATAACAGTTTTACTATTGTTGAAACGGAACCCTTATCACTCAATTTGACAACCTTTTACTTTGACTTTTCTCTTTCAATAATTTTTTTTTAAATACATATAATTTTCCTTTATACAATTATTTAAATAATTAATATTGGTTTGTGATACTTTCTTTACATTTAACTTTACTCTTAAATCTAACAACATTTTATAATGTTAGTTGATAACTGCTATTACCAAGACAATTTTTAATTGCATACGGCCGTTCATAAATTTAAAGAATTTACTGTATTTTACCTCTGCCAAATTTGATACAATTAGTTTGCCGAAGTATCCTAAATCTCCAACTTGATAATTTATCGACTGATGGTTTTGGTTAAATCTGTCCGAACATCGTTCTTCTCTCTTACCGTCGATCCGTAAATGTATTTCTGCCTCATTGGATAATTTGATTGGTATACGCCATTCTTAGATTTGTTTAAATATATGACAGTTAACCTTGACTTCATTATTATTAAATTCCTTTTCGTTATTTTACTATAAACATTTTCTTAAAAAGCATTAAATTAATTCTTTTTATCACATAGAATAATAATTTTAGAATTTCCAAATTTAATTTAAACTTCCGGACAGTTTATTAAACTAAATTTCCGTTATGCATGATATTTGTTTAGTTTTTTCGTAGCACACATCTTATTTCAGTAAATATTAGGTCTAGTGAACATTGTTCACAAACAAATTGTCAAACCAAGGATCGCATTGTACCTTCAGAGTTTATTGTCCGTAAGTTTTTTGAGGTATCGCCCTCTCTCGATTGGTTAATTTTCGTTTCTATGTGAATTCTGCCAATACACTTGGCTATTTCGTTTCTCTCACAAAACGATTATTTCCATACCGTTGTCTTTTTTCGTTCCTTTTTTGAAAGAGAAATTCTATAATTAGGTTCACGAACTTTTACTTTTTATACCTCTAGTGATTAGAACTCCTACATCATTTGGGTCAAAATGTTGTGCCAGCTTGCTAATTGTTAATTCATCTGGTATCTTTGGTGATATATCTTGAAAATACAATAAAATGTGTTCGACATACTCTATCATAATGACACGTCCCCTATAACCATATTTCCCAAAGTATAACTGGTCTCTAGCTCTACCTTAAATTATTTCACTCCAAAAAAATTCTTTAAATATTTCTACAAAGTCCGTAAATTCCTTAAAGTTTCCAGAATAAAATCTTCAGCAAGTTAAATCCTACAGTCCAAAATGTGTCTTGAAGGAAAACTATAGGTGCATGCTATTCGTCGGTTAAAATTATATTAGTTTCTACTGGACTTTCAATTGTGATTCCCTTTGATTTTGTACAGAGTTTACCTCATTTCTGATTTGTTTCAGAAGTTGTTCATCTAACTTTTTTAACATGGGGTTGTCAGTAATACGTTGTTCAATTTCATTTTTGATTGTGTTTAATTCTCCCGTTTGTTTTTGATTTTGACCCTCTAATTTTATTTCCATGTCCGCTAATTTAGATTGTGTTGTTTGTAATATATTATCCACAGTGTCAAAACGTTTTTCTATGTCATTTATTTGTTCATTTTGGTGTGTCCGCATTTGTGCTTCAGATCTGTGATCTTTTTTTCCACCCTTTCTTTTAAATTTTGTTCTGTTGTATTGATTTGATTGAGTAACCCTAAGCTTTTATTCTTCCATTCTTGCTTATCCTTAATCAATCTATCCTTAATATCTTTATTTTTTTTTTAAATTCTTTATTATTTTTATTTATTCCATCTGTTTTGCCGTTACTTTGATCTAATTTACTATTTAAATCTTGCGTAGTTTAATCTATTTTACAAGTTAAATCTTTATTTTGCTCTTCGAAACGCGGACTTATGAGTTGGATTAGCTGTAATATATCTAAACCAGTGTTTACACTAGTCCCTACATTTTTGTCGGTCCCCACACTCAAATTTGGTTAGTCTACTGTACAATTTATCAATACATCTCTTATCCTTTGCACTAAATTTTCTGTGTCCTATGTCTGCCCTAATTGTTCAATTTGGCTATTATCATCCTCCATTTTATTTAACTTTTCTAAATCTCCTACTTCGTCTTAGAATAAATGTACTAACTCGCTCTTTTACAAATCTATTCACACACCTATTTATTTTTAATGATTTAAAGTCACTTCAATAATTATGTTCACTACATTCTTAATAATCTTCACAGTTTGTTATTAACTACCTTGATTACCACTCTTACTTATGCCAACAGATTTTTTTGGCATTACCAACAAACAAAGTTTGTCTGATGAGGTTTGTTTGTAAGAACAAAGGTAAACGTTTTTATTTATTTATATTCACCGCTTCTATTTAGCACTACCTACTAGTTGGGCGCTGAATTATATAGCCTAACAGTTATTTAAATGTTTACCTTTAGCATTCACCTTACCTTTCACTAGTTCCACCTTTAGGTTTCTAAATAATTAAAAAAACATATACACCTAACATCACCTACATTTATTCATCTGGCATCCAATTATTACAAATTATACCAAATTACGTTAATACGATGCAGTGACAAAGATTGATTGCTTAACTAATACTACAATTACTAAAACGCTGGACTCTCGAGGATTTATGTTTTTTAATGCATCAAAATAAATTAATAAATAACAGTGTTAAATTGCTCTTTCTCTCATGTCATTATTACGGGGTCTTCTAAAAATTAAAAAGTGGTAAATAAAACAAGGATAATTTTTATGAAGATAATGAATTTAAACTGGTTCTGAATTTACTTATTTATAAATCTCTGTTGCCTGGATCTATTATAAGAAAGTTTGTGCTTATTGTTGCGTTCCTGGAACTCCTTAAACAGCTGCCGGGTTAACTATTTCACTGCTCTTTTACACAATTATTAACTTACTTCCCTATTTTCTTTACTATCTGCCTAATTCATTCTGTGTTTGCACTTTTAAATCTTTACACATAAATAACTAACAATTCCCTTAACTCTTCTAAACAAATTTACCCTTTTTAATACTTTGCTTACACCTTTTGTTCCAACCCCTAATACGTCTGCACTTCTCGAAGTTCCGCAAACAACTTAGCTCCTTTGCTCGATGCTTTTAGTTTTTAAGAACAAGCATAATATCCCCCTTACGTATTTTAGCTATTTCGGTGGTTCTCTCAAACCTTTACGAATAGTTTTCCACACGGTAAAAGTGATATTTTCCAAGCTATTCTTTGTATTTCGGAAATACATAAATCTTAAAATACATTTTATCCTTCTTTTGTCAGTAGGTTTCCCATGACTGGTTTATGACTACAACCGGAATATAACAATGGATAAGCTTTCTTTGTCGGTACTTTAGTAAGCTACCCTTGGTCGCTCTTTACTTAATATTTCTACAGAGTATTATTATTTTGAATACCAACTAAATAATTACTATATGCCTCCTACTAATATAATATAGTAAACACACACACACACACACACACACACACACACACACACACACACACACACACACACACACACACACACACACACACACACACACACACACACACACACACACACACACACACACACACACACACACACACACACTACACATACACACACACACACACACACACACACACACACACACACACACACAAACACACACTACACATACACAAATACAGGCACACTCCCTCTCTCACAAACACACATGCACTCACACACACACACACACACACACACACAAATATACACATACACAAATACACACTCACACACACACACACACTTACACAATTACATACACACTCCCTCTCTCACAAACTGCCATGAACTCACACACGCAAACACACACACACACACATACACCCACACCCACACACACCCACACACACGCAACCACACACATACATTATAACATAAAGTACGAGGCTTTAGATTAAATTCAGTTATTTGCTAAAATAATTCATCTATAAGATTTAGCAAAGAAAGACACAAATAGTTTTCTAGTGCGGACAAAGCAGGTACCATGTCATTATCCTTTTCCAGGAAAGCTATAAGTTGAGTCCGGCAACCGTAGACAATAGAGAAGGGTTCATAGTGGTTAAGACGGGAAATCCAGCGGCCGATATAGCCTGGGAAAATAACCGTGTACCTTTAGGTTTAGCTAATTGTAGAACTGTGGGAAACGTACAAAGAACGTATTGGTGGTAGTGGGAAAGATTAAATATTTAATAAAAACTAAATGATCGGGAGTTTAAAGGAAGTTTGAGGAGAGTCTCAGAGGAAGACGGATTGGTGGGGTCCAGGATGGAATTGTTGTAAAGGGAGAAATTGTTTAAATTAAGTAAATAGTTTTTTTATAAGTAAAATTTAAAAAGTGTGACGTAAAAGTTTTTTTTGAAATATAAAGTAAGTTTTTTTGTGTCAAGTGTAAGTGCAGAAGGTAAAAACCAAGGCCAGGATTCCAGGGACTCTTCAGCACAATAAGTATTATTTGAATATAAGTGTAGCCAACAGACATCTATCTTTTAGTTCAGAACAAATTTTAATTTCATCAAAATTTATAAAAATTATTCTAGTTTCACCATTTCTAATTTAAAAGCAAAGTTCCCGTAATAGCGACCCAAGAGCAAGAATAAAATTTTAATACTTTTTTTTTGTTATGTTATTTTATTAGAAATCTAAAGCCTCAGAAGTCCACCTTTTATCATTGTAATATTAGTTAAGATATCAATCCTGTCACTGCAAAATATTAATATAAATTTGGAATAATGTGTAGAGTTAATTGAAGAGAATAAATGCAAGTGATGTTTAAAAATTGATAAGATTGTTAATTCTTTATAAACCTGAAGGTGTGACATTAATAGGTAAGGTAAAAATAAATAACATTTAAAAATAAATTTAATTATAACAAAAGTTAAGTTATAACATACACACACGCAGGCGCGCTCTCTCTTCTCCTCCTTAAGTGTGTCATGAATCCTCCACTGTTCGGGGATCAATTTGGTAGCACTAGCCTTGTCTATTCTATCTATAAAATCTTAAAGAATACTGCAATGATTACGGCCAACTTTTGACTCAACCCTCTTCCACTCTTGCCATTGTAACACACTTCTTAACATTGTCCTGCATTCATTTTCAGTCCTCACTAGACTTTGTGTGCTTCATCATCAGTTTTTGTGTGTGTATTTTATAGTGTAGAGCTTTATTTCCAATGGATTGGAAAAAGAAATTTCTTCAATACTCAGCCGAGTACTTAAAATTCGGTTTTATGGCGTCACTGCAAAACTACAGTTTTCACATTATCTTTAGGCGACAACCCCTTACTAGTAATGATGTTATTAGGCATTCATGAATGAAAGATCAATTATCTAGAGTGTACCGTGATAAAATAAGTAAATAACTTAGTTATTTTCAAAGCCTCAAAGCTAAAGCTGATAAACTACGTAATTTGAAAGAATTATTTAAAAGAATATTAAAGTCTAACTAATTATCTCAAACTTTTATGCTTACAACACGTTTCTAGTCAACAAACACGAAATATTGTCGCTTATTAACTTTTTTATGTTGCTTAAAGTTCAACCAATAATAAATCTAATTTCTTAACAGTGACGCACCCAAGGGGGCTAGGGTCCCCCTTTAGCATGAGAAAAATGAAAATTAATAAATAAATTAAAAATGACAAAGAAAAATATTATATGTTTAACTGCAATTTAGGTGTAGGGTAATACAAAGATAATAGAAAATAACATTTTGCCTACTTGTGAATTGAATTCTCTGAGTCAGTATTTCTTCTAGTTAAAGGCCTGTAATAGCCTATATTTATTCTAATCGCGCCATCCTCCGTTGGATATAATAAATGCTTTAATTATTTTTATTTGTGTCTGAAGTATCCTGTCTTAAGAACCTTATTAAGTAGCATTCAAGTGTTAGAAATTTTTCAATGTATCATTAATTTTAAAAAATCGTGACATTTCACTTTGCGGTAAAATACGCAGTTTTTGAGTTAGCACCTTAAGGTATAACAAAATAACCATTGAAGTTACTTTACAATAAAAATATTGAAAAGAACCCCAATACCACAAAAATAATCAAAAATAACAAATAAGACAAGTTACTTAAGATTAAACCCTTATGTACATTTCGATGACCATGTCATCATCATCAGAGGGTCTTGTTACAAAACACAATCTAGCACACAAGAAGTTACAAACTAGAATGATACCAATCGTTCTCCGGTTGGAGATTGGTAAACCGGCTAATGTTAAAAATAATTTTGAGTTAGTTAAAGGTCTTTGTAACAAAGATTGTTATTATTTAAAAGCTGATAAGGGTAATACAATTGTAGTTTTAGATAAGAACGATTATGTCAATAGAGTAACTAAAATGTTAGAAGAAGGCCCTTATCAGAAAATTGTTAAAAACCCACTAAATAAGTTTGTTCAAGTTACAAACTATACTATTAAGAATTGTAGTTCAGTCATTCCTAAGAAAGATATTTATAAATTTAAAATTTCTAATCCTGTTATACCTAGGTTATATTGCCTTCCAAAAATCCACAAGGAAGGGAAAGCAATGAGACCTATAGTTTCTGGGATTGATTCCCCAACCTACCTTTTATCAAAATGGTTAGCCTATAAATTTACTTCTTTAAAAGAAAAACTGTTTCCTATTAAAAATAACATAGAATTTGTCAACAAGGTTAAGAATATAAAACTTAGTAGTACTGATATTATGGTATCTTTTGATGTAAGTTCGTTGTTTCCTAGCATTCCTGTTAAAGAAACTATATTGTTTGTTGAAGATTTTTTAAAAGAAAACAACATCGAACCTATTAAAATAAACGAATATGTCAAATTAACTGAAATATGTATGTACCAAAATTTCTTTAAATTTAATAATGAATTTTATAAACAATGTGATGGAACTGCTATGGGTAACAGTTTGTCTCCTTTCATTGCTGAGCTTTTTATGAGCAGATTTGAAGAAAACTTAAAGAATAGTATTACTTATTTTCCTAGGATTTGGTTAAGATATGTTGACGATGTTTTTGCGATCTTTGATAGCAGTAAATGTAATGTGGATGTTTTTGTAAACCAACTTAATAGTATACATAGTTCCATTAAGTTTACTTATGAATTAGAAACTAATAATCGTTTACCATTTTTAGATATTCTGTGTATTAAAAATCATGAGAAAATTGAATTTGATATTTACAGGAAACCTACTAACAATAACAGATATATTTTAAATAGTTCCAACCATTGTTATACACATAAAATAGCAGCATTTAACAGTTTGGTTAACAGAGCTATTAATGTACCACTTAGTCCTAGACGTTTTTATAAGGAAATTAATTATATCAAAGGAGTAGCTAGATATAACGATTTTGATACCAAAATTATAGATAATATTGTTAGAAAACAAAGATTAAAATATGTTTTGAACACAACTACCACTCTTCAAAAAGAAGTTAAAAAATGTACTTTTATTAGTTTACCTTTCGATAATATTTTAACAAAAGGGTTAGACTCTATTTTTTTTTAAAAAGGTAAATGTTAAGATAGCCTATAAAACTCAAAATAAACTCAAGCATTTATTGTGTAACCCGAAAGATAAAATTCCAATGTTGGAAAAATCAGGTATTTATAATATAATTTGTAGTACTTGTAACGAGATGTATATAGGTCAAACTAAAAGGAAAATTGTAACCAGATTTAAAGAACATCTTGCCCATATTAAATATGAAAGACCTGAAAAATCAAGTGTAGCAGAACATGTCCTTAGTAATCAGCATGATATAGATAAAAATGTTATTTTAGCTAAATGTATAAACTCAAAAAAGTTACTTAATAGTTATGAAAGTGTTTTTATAGTCAAATCAAATTGTAAATTAATGAATGCAGATAAAGGACCTATTCCTTACTCACCATTATATACTTTACTTAAATAGCTTTCTTCAAATTACGATGTTTTAATCTAATTACTTTTAGTTTATTAATTGTTATTGCTGTAGTTTTTATTACATATGTATTATTATAATGTAATTTTTGACATAACCTATTTGGTTCCTGATGGCCGATCGTTATTTGTCGGTCGAGGGCGGAGAGGGGGCGGAGCTTACCTCACGCCTATATATAGCGACCGCGGAGAACGATTGGTATCATTCTAGTTTGTAACTTCTTGTGTGCTAGATTGTGTTTTGTAACAAGACCCTCTGATGATGATGACATGGTCATCGAAATGTACATAAGGGTTTAATCTTAAGTAACTTGTCTTATTTGTTATTTTTGATTATTTTTGTGGTATTGGGGTTCTTTTCAATATTTTTATTGTAATATATTGTACCACTGTGCTCTTGATATTGTGTATTGAAGTTACTTGACAATTGATAATTTTGGGGAAATATTAAAATTGTCGAAAAATAATAAACAGCCTACTTTACTATGACAGAAAAAAACACAGATTTAGTCTCAACTTCAGTCTTTTTTATGCTGCATATGCTTAAAACATATGTTTTAGAGTGGTAAAATTTCAATATTTTCTACGGGGGTGAACAAACCGAAGTCCTCCCCCTAGCCCCGTTGTAATTCTGACTCCCCCTTTGACAAAATCCTGAGTGCGCCCCCGTTTCTTAACGTTCTTTCAAATATTATATTACTTTAATGATTTATTATTCTGAATGAGTAAATCATGGTGCTTACACCTGCTAAGTTTCAAAATTTAATTCCCACTCTAAGTGGTTTAAACCTTGATTTAAGTGAAAGTTTTTATTAAATTTTGTGCGCTGCACAGGACGGTATTGGAGGATTTTCCCCCAACCAAGATGGCAAATTCAGCTTCACCATCTCCCTATGTCTATTTCATTTGATGACTTTTCTATTTGTATTAAGTGCTATGTGGTTACCGCCCGTGGCCCTCTTTTCCAAAACTACTCGGTTCTACTGAGAACCTACCAAACGGCAAGGTTTCCGTAACTTTGATACCCCATCTCCCTACCTTCATTCAGTCTCGTTTGGCCTTACCTAGGAACCGGACCCTCAGACTAGGGTCTTGGTCCTGGGCGGGAATCAATCCATCCTACTAGACCCTGAGAGCTGATACTCGAGACACGAAAATGCATAAATAACACATTTAGACGTTGGAAGACAACTGATAAGATTTACATAAACACATTTGACGATCTAAGCCAAGACCTCCTTTATTATTTCGTTTAATATAAAAAACCAAGTTACTTAGTCCTCACAATGTACGTATTCGTTGTCATAAAATTTACTGTTACATGTTTTATGTTGTATTGTAGTATATATATCTTTTGTTTTAATTTACGTTTTTAAAATGGTCATATGATTAAGTGAATGGGCGAAACGTCGTGGATAAGAGTAATAAATTAAATAAATGCTAGTTATTATAGTATTTTCGCAATTTACTAGAGTCCTGAACTTGCATAAGGTTAACTTGCTCTTGATACAGCTGACAATGATAGTTGGCAAAGGCTTTGAGCTTTATTATTGTTATGAAATCATAGTTATATACATGGAAAAAGATTATTTTATACAGGGGAAATGTATTGTTTACAGGCAGTACCGATTACAATGGAATACGTAATTAATGAACGAGGACCAATGACGACTCTAGGAGGGGTTGAAGGCTTGGGCTTCATTAACACAAAATTTGCGAACCTTAGTGGAGAATATCCAGACATACAGTTCCACATGGCTCCAGCGTCCATCAACTCAGATGCGGGAGTACGTGTCAAGAAGATCCTCGGAGTTACTGACAGGGTCTTCAACCATGTGTACCGACCAATCACAAATCGTGACGCCTGGACTATCATTCCTTTACTCTTGAGACCTAAGTCGCGTGGCCGGATAATGTTGAGATCGAAAAACCCAATGCATTATCCAATTATCGATGCCAATTATTTTGATGACCCGATCGATATAGCAACTTTAGTTGAAGGCGTCAAAATAGCTATAAAGGTAATGTAACTCATTTTACGGTTCTTGTAGACAAAAATCTTTCTGTAATTACTAAAAAAGGAAATGTTTTATTGAAAACTTCATACCATAAATCTTTAATATTACTATTTGTGTTTATTTATTAATTTATCAGAAAAACACATTGTAATGAAAAGATATAGTTCACCTGCACATTGGTATGGGTGATATTAATAAGAATCCAATGCATACTAAAATCAGTGTACAATTAGACACACCAAAGTATGTACTAATATAAATTATGTAATACAGTGTAATCTCGGCAATCCAAATCTCAATTCTCCGAACCTTCCAGTTATCCGAACAGGCAATAAAAAGCTGTGTTATGTGTAAGAGCCTGTTATGTTATGTACTTTTAATAAAATACATTTTTATGTAAATCAAAATAACAAAAACATGTAAACACAAATAAATAAAAATAGTTCATATTATTGAATATTTTTCGGCATATTTCTTAATAGGTCTAGGTAGGTACTTTCTGTAATTCGAACATTTCAATAATCCGAACGACCTCTTGCGGCAATTAGTTCGGATTGGCGAGATTTCTGTATTTAATATACTGGAGTATTCTAAAAACACAAAAAAATAAAAATAAGAGCAATCAGTGGACTGACCGACAGAAGATAAATCTTCTTCTTGAAAAATAAAATTATCAGATTTTTAGCTTTAAAAATAAATACATTTTGAGAAATAAAATTAACAGATTTATTTCGATTTTCATAAGTAATTGTTTAAAGAAATTTAATTAAATTGATATTTGTATTTGTAAAATAGTTTGGTTATAAAAAACTTAAAATATAACCAAACAAAACAAACCTAGAGTACTTTGGCCCAATCACAAGCCAGTCCTGAGCACGACATTCAAATAAAAACTACCTTTAATCCTGTCGGCGATGCGGAGAGATATTGCTCACCTGGAAGAATTAGAAATAATTTTCCTCTCATGTATAAGAGTTTCCTTTCTTTTTTTCGATCAAATAAAATAATCATATATATGCTCGATTTGTATCAACAACATCACAATTCCTACATTCAAAACTTATCTACTATTTTTCACATGATTTATCAATCGTGACATACTCTTCTTAATAAATAAATATTCAAGTCATATATATATATATATATATATATATATATATATATATATATATATATACATACATATATACATATTATATTAAGAGCCATATTCTATATATATATATATATATATATATATATATATATATATATATATATATATATATATATATATATTTTCAAATCATAATATATACATATTTATATTATTATTTTCCTATATTATTTTAGTCTATCTATACACTCTAAATTGTTTAAATCAGTTCGATTATTCTTATTAGTATCGTGAATTACAGAAAAAAATGTCGTTTCTTTGTTAATCATTATTTGAATTATTCTAAAAATGATTCAATAGATAACTGAAGTAAGATATATATATATATATATATATATATATATATATATATATATATATATATATATATATAAAACTACCCAAAATAGTTTCAAAGAACCTCATCCTTTTTGTACTGAATTAACACACGTAAAATTGAATCAAGTATTACCTGTAATCAATTTGTGTCTACAAATGAACGATTGCTGACATCATAGTATTTAAATTAAAAATAATTAAATTAAAGCATTGAAACTTAGATTTCTGTTTTTATTGCTAAACAATAATCAAACAATCACTTTAAGCAATTCATAAAAATACTGGTCAGGTTACGTTCGTAAGCTTTTTTAGTGCAACCAAACCCTTTCTGATTGTATCCATTTTAATGTAATATCACTATTTTGTTAATGCAGTATAACACAGTGCTCCGTGCTATAAACAAAATTTTATTTTTCAAGTTTTGTGTATATTGGAAAAAGTGAGGTTAATGGGTATTATTTTCATAATGTTTCATTTTGGAGTCATTCTAGACTAATTTCACTATTTTTGCAGTGTTCTAGAGGACTTTGCGTTTTGCAAAATATAATTTATTGCAATATTGATGATTAATGTAAGGTTAGCATAAATATTTAACCCAACAATTTACTATTGTAAAAAAAAATTATGTGCTAATTACCAATTTCCAACTTAAATTTTCAAATCTCCACACACAATGTACAAAAACATATAAATCAATATACAACTTATCTTATCTTAACCTAACTTATTTCAACTTATCTTTTTTTAACAAAATGAAATTGCTAACTTTTAAAAGTATTTTTGCTGTATTAGCTGTTCCATATTTTGAAACAAGTTATTATAATTTGCTTTGAAGAACTTCTATAGACTAATTTTATGAGTATCCAGAGAAAAAGATTTCTCATTGCATAACTTAATAAAATGAACAAATTTTAATTCAATATTGTTAGATAGCAGAATATTGTTTTACTGTTGACGCTGTCAATTCCACCACTCCCACAGGCATTGGGTAGACAGCAGTATTCACCCCAGGAGAGCGACCTGCTGTTTGAAAAAACGTCAAGTAAATTACGTTTCCCAAACCATCCCATAACTTTCCCCTAGCGGATTAATATATACTTTCCTTAGCTCTATCTTCTTTATCCTTCTTCCTGTATGGGAATTGTTGGTGTCACGTCAGTTGCAACCAGTGATACTTGCGCTGCCTTAATGATGTTAAGGATGGAATAACAGACTGAACAACACCCTTCGGAGACCAAATCCTAGAATAAAAGAATTGATTGTTTCAAAATTGTGGTGGAGAATGCAGCCTGAACATTCATGAAGGTACAATTAAACCTTGGAGGGAAGGATAAAATGTACATATATGAAACTGGCCGAGAGCATTAATAAAACTATCAAGAAGTATGAAGAAATTGGTGACATAAGGACGTATCTTTGCACTCTGACCTACTTACAAAAATTATACTATTCAACAAACTATCGTCTCTTTTGGTGATCTGCCACTTTTAAATGTTGCGTCAACTGAATTCTTTAGGGGTGATAATGGAGATCGTACCGAAGACTTCTCCGTACAGAAGAACATTTTCTCCCAATTGTTTATAACGACGTATTGACTTCGTTGGGATAACAGCCGCACTATCACGAACCCACACATATGCTCCGTTCAGTTCGGCCAGAACGACGACGTCCAGGTCCACTGTTGAACCCGTCTCAAAGAACTTTTACATGAGTCTGTTGATTCATTCAATGCTTCATTACGACATAAGAGTACCGCGAATTCTCCTAACAGTAGCAGAATAACTCTCTCCGCGCACAAGTAAACTTCTCAATGGTTAGACACGGAATGCAAAAACGAAAGAAATATCAGCTGTGTCAACAATTGGAATGTTTGCAGAAATAGAAACGAGGTCAAACATTGTTGCCAACCGATAAACGAAAATTTACCAGCCGTTTAAAAACCGGTGTTTTTTTAAATCCGTCTGTAGTAATAAGTTCATCGCAAAAATTAAAAAAAAATTAATATCAATAAATTAGTAGCATGATATACTACGATTTAAAAAAAAGTAAAAAAAAACTATAAAAATGATGTCTCTATTAGCGGATTTTAAACACGCCTAAATGATAGAAAACTAGTTTTACAAGGTGATGAAGAAACTGGTTTTCTCTCACTTAGCCACCACAAAGACTGAGTAAAGTGTGATGGGAATCATAGACAATTGTCGTACTTAAAATAGGAAATAATGTGAGTCTCTGAAACTCAGGTATGTTTGGGGAATTTGGGAGCAACAGTCGCACATGTCCCCATGGGTGCATGTGTCCGCTAGGGGGTGCATCTGTTGCATATTCGGGTTGACTCCGATAGATAGGAAGTCTACCTCAGGCAGGCAACACTTCAAGCGCCTGGATTATATATTCCTGCCTATATTTACAATCTTCTCCTACTCTTCGTAGACGATAGTAGTTGTACTGGTTACCGTCTTTAAAACCACAAAAAAACTCATTCTTCAATTTAATATTAGATCTAATTATTTTGCGATTTGTTTACTACCAATATTTTAAAAAATAATTCAATGTATTACGATTTACTTTTTGAGATGTAACTAATAATATCTTTTTACTTTTTCTATTACTATTACTAAGTTAAACCATAGTACTACAATTTCTGTGAATCGTTACTATTCATTAATATTTGTCCTCGATCAAACATAAACGTTTCTTTTCTAACAACCTTGTCCAGTACTTTAACATCAGAGCATTACAGCCCTAATCAACTAATTATTTGATTCATTTTCTAAATTTGCAGTAATTCCTTAATGTAAGATGTATTGTGTTGAAATATTACGGATTCACTTATACAGTATGGTTAGTTACCTGTTAGGGGATTTCCCCGATGACCCGTCTCACCTCTGTCGAGCAAGTCAAAGACTTATTTCGATCAGATAACAGATGAGACAGTATCTGTGGGTATGAAACGATTAAAGATGAAAGGTGGTGAAAGTGAAGAGTAACCAGATTTACGACTCGATCCCTGCCAAAACGCACAGACCCGAATATCCACTTCCAGCAATGAAACCTCTGCCCCCCAAGAATCCAACCTCGAACTCGTGACACCCGTACCGGGTGACTAGTGTCAGTCCCGAAACGGGGGGCTTGGTGCCACGACCCGTGGTACCAGTATGCAAGAGTCTTGCGACCATACTATAAGGCCTAAACTGGTCACTGGCCCGCCGCCGGGACGAGACAAACTCCACCAGTGATAGAAGTTCGACCGCTATTCCAGAAGTACTCGGGACCAGTAGAACATTCCGAACGGCCAGGTTTCAGTACGGTTCGACAGTAATCTATACTCAGAAGACCCTTAGTTGATTAGGGAGTCCTCACACACGTTCTCGCGCTGACCCGGCCATGTACACTACCTACCGCTGATGAGTTATCTGCTAGACCTTGGACTACAAAACTAAATTTTTTGTAACTGTAATATTTAGATAATTTTCCTGACATTTTTTGATTCTACATATTATTCCTTGGAAATATATTCTAAACACTACATCATTATTATGTCACTCATAACCTGAGGATAACAGTCTTTAAATATCCTTTTACAATGTTTACTAAATAACAATATAAGTACATCGTGATTCTATTTACAAAGAATAATATATAAACTCTAACACGTCAATAACAATTACTTAAATATAACAGTTAAATAGAGGGGTCGCTTAATCTAGGACGCTTCCGAGTCATATAAAAACCTGGTAGTTTCAGAAAAACGACCATAGTTTCGAACCATCAATTTATCCCTCTTCAAATACCAGATGTTTTTAATTTATATTAAAGCACTCACAATTAATACTTAACGAAATAAACGAATAAATTGAATCTTTTATTTCGAAACTTTTATGTTTAAGCTTATGTTCATGCACAACTATACTTCCAAATTAATAAAGTAGGTTTATAAAAGTTCATTGATGAATAACGCTTCCTAGCGGCAATTCTCGCTACTAATACGGTTTAGAGAGAATTGCCGAATTCGATTTACTAAAACGCTGGAAATATTTAGTTTTTAAGTATTTACTGTAACTATAAGACCGAAAAGTAGTAATTTTACTATGTTTAAACCCAATTTCCAATATAAAATTCATAGCATTCACAATCATACGGTATGAGTACGATAATTCGGGAGTTGTATTTCGTCACGTCGCCAGAAACGCCTGTCCTCATACATCGATGTAAATTATAGTTTACGATGGAAACAAATAAATTCATTATAACTAAACAATAAATACACCTATTGATTTCTAGTTGTTTTGGTATTCTTGTCAAATAAATCTAATACAAAAATCAAATAGTTATACACATAAGTTAAAACCCTAAGGGGCAATACGGTTTTAGAGTTGCATGTAATTTGGAAGTAAAATTAAGGACTATTTTAAATACTTATGTTTCAAATAACATTTTCCGTAGTAAGAATTCTAAACAAAAACAGAAAGACTGCATATTCAAAATCATATTAAAATATGAATGATGATAATAAAATCAGTCAAAAAACTATAAATTGTTATTAGAAATTTAAAATTTTATGAAACATATTAAGACATTAAAACTTTACAATATTGAAATTCTTAATATAGGCTATTGATCTTCATTTCTGTTAGGAATATATAATTTACAATATGTTATTAAATACATATTATATATTTTAAATGGATTTTTAAATTTATTTACTGAACAATTCTCGATATACATTATTTCCTATGTGTTTTTAGAAGAGTGGAAAATTAAAGTAATTTTTGTCCGGGAGTTGAGAGGGACATGGTAAGTAATAAGTGTGGTTAAGGTAAGGACACGAACTCGTCTTGTTATTCCTTGTATCTCCTAAGTACTTCTTAAATCTCCTTGGTACACTTTAGTCTTCTGGGTTCCTACTTGGTACACTTTAGTACTTATTGGTACTCTTTAGATCCTCTTCATTACTACGTGATGCTACGTTTTAAGTAATCTTTAGCTTTCCTTGGGTTTCCTTGGTCTCCTTAGTTTCCTTTCGATACTCCTTGAGTTCTCTTTCTCTGAATACTCCTTAATTCTCATTGAATCCTACTTAGTGCTCCTTCTTTGGTACGTTTTATTTGTCCTTGAGTACTCCCTTCATTCTCACTGGATACTCCTTGGTATTCCTTAGCTACCTTTTGATACTCCTTGAGTTCTCTTTCTCTCAGTACTCTTTAACTCTCATTGAATCCTACTTAGTACTCCTTCTTTGGTACGTTTTATTTGTCCTTGGGTACTCCCGTCGTTAGCACTGGATTCTCCTTGATACTTTTTAACTACCTTTCGATAGGCCCTGAATTTTCTTTCTCTGAATACTCTTTAAATCTTATTGAATAATAATTAATACCTCTTTTTTCGTACGTTTTATTTGACCTTGAGTACCCTCTTCGTTATCACTGGACACTCCTTGATACTTCCTAACTACCTTTCGATACTCCTTGAGTTCTCTTTCTCTGAGTACTCTTTAACTCTCATTGAATCTTACTTAGTACTCCTTCTTTGGTACGTTTTATTTGTCCTTGGGTACTCCCGTCGTTAGCACTGGATAACTCCTTGGTACTCCTTAGCTACCTTTCGATACTCCTTGAGTTCTCTTTCTCTGAGTACTCTTTAACTATCATTAAATCATAATTAATACCTCTTTTTTCGTACGTTTTATTTGTCCTTGAGTACTTCCTTCATTATCACTGGATCCTAGTTCGTTCCTATTCTATTCTACTTGTTATTTTCTTGCTACTAAACAGTTCTCTTTGAGTTTTCCTCCGTTTTTCTTAAGTACTTACTCCGTCTTTGCTGTACCTGCCTTCTCAAAGCTTAATTTGCCTCATGTACTCCTTGGATTCTATTTAGTCACTTCTCGATATTCCCTGGATTTTCCTTGTGTCTTCGTTTGGTACTGCTGAAGCATTTTTTGGGTTCTCCTTGGTAAACCTAACCCCCCCTCCGGTATTCCATGATACTACCTTGTACTACCTGGGAGATGATCATATTGAGAATTTTTCTTTCCATTGAATCTGCGGCAGACAAAATATTATTTTATTTATGCAGTATTATGTTCACAGGTTAGCAAAGGGTCAGCTTTTCGACAGTTCAACTCTCGGCTCCATAAGATCCCCATTCCTGGCTGCCATCACCACAAGTTTGGGTCAGACGAATATTGGGAATGTTGCATTCGTCATTTATCCATGACTATCTATCATCCGGTTGGAACATGTAAAATGGGTCCCAGTAGTGACCCAGACGCAGTGGTGGATCCTAGGCTACGGGTGCATGGTATTGGCAATCTCCGAGTCATCGACGCCTCTATCATGCCTAACATTGTCAGCGGGAACACAAATGCGCCGGTCATAATGATCGCAGAGAAAGGAAGTGACTTGATTAAAGAAGATTGGTTGAGTGGCAAAAGGGTGGTAAAGTAAGTTTTGTTAGGATAAAGTGTAACGATTTGATAGTGTCATTTGAAGTGTCAAAAAACTTATGATTCTTTAAGGATCTTTATATAACGCTCAGAGGTTATAATTAATAACCTTAAAGATTTGGTGTAATATTAGCCCCTGATAAAATACTACAAATTTATAAACAAAAAAAATTGTGTTATAATTGTCACTGTATATATTTTATGTGTGCAATTACATGTTACTTATGTACACCGGTAGACCTGATTTTTTTATGCTGTATTCATACAATTTGTATTCACTCACACGCACACACACACACACACACACACACACACACACTGCTACGGTCCACCCTTTATTTTATTTTGCCTCTGCCTATCCGAAATTTCTGTATAGGATTTTCAGTTGTTTAAATTTAGAGGTTTCTGTATATGCGGTATGAAATATCGATGTTTGCGTCGCGTCGTAAGCTGCACACCTGAAAACAACCAGCTGAAGATACATGTCATACATCGACTCACAATACATCCTGACGATGGCCAGCTTAACGACGAAACAACCAAATAGACCAGATCAAAATATGACCCTACCTGTTCAACTACAGGCGCCAGTGAACTGTCGAGCAGGATCTGCTGGAGAAATATATCCACAGACATTAAAAAAAAAAACTAACTAACTCCATATGCTAGCTCAAATTTTTAATGAATACCCAAGGGTGAATTCTTTAATAACAATATCTTAATGTAAAAAGATTGTATTACATTTGTATTATGTTTTAAGTTATTAAAACTACATAGAACAAGTTTTATAATTTGGTTCCACACGAATTTGGGTTACTAATTAATTAAAATTATTTACTAATTTAAATTACATTTTAATAACTCAAAACATATTTGTTTGTTACTTTAAACTTTTGAGCATTGAATTGCCAAAGATATACAAATAGATTGATGACATAAGAAAGTAGAAAAATATTCATTTAATTAATCATAACTACTTAGGAATTTCATTGAGAGTTTTTATTTCAGCTGTTGGTAATAAAGTACATAAATTGTAGAGTGGTGTTCTCTATAGACCTGTTTTGGCAATTATTAATTTTTTCTAAGCACATATAATATGTACGGAACATATGGCATTCTTCTTAAGTACTTTATAAAGATAAAACATATGTATTTAGATGAATAAATGACAAATTAATCATTGAATGCTAGCTTCAGTTTGCATTTAATTATTAAAATGTTTATAAGTTATAAACAGTATGTAAAATTGTTATCATTTAATAAGCTTTTGAATAGTTAAGACTGGTAGCCTTTATTTACTTGTATATAATATATCAGAAATGTTGGTTACCTGATAATGTTTAATTATATGGTCGAAACCCCTCCAATTTATGTATATACTACTATTCTCTTTCTGTGCATTATTATTTATTTATTTTTCTTTCAACTACTGAAATTATTTTTTAATACTTTATATTGTACAGTATATATACATATATATATATATATATATATATATATATATATATATATATATATACATTCATTTATTACAATTATCTATTATCTCATCAATATTTAAGCCTTTAAAAGTGAAGAAATCGTTTCAGTAAAATTAAAATAAACTTAATTTGTTTTAAAATATTTTTATACATTAGTTTATTAAAAATGTGTTTATAAATAAGTTGTTTAATTGATTATACGGTACATATCTAATTTATTGTGAGTGTCCGGCTTCTTGGATCCGTTCCTCCATTGGGGACGATCGACAGCCCTAGTTTTCTGTTGGCGACGTGTTTTGGCACTTATGAAAGTTAACTTTAATATACGACTGTTAATGATAAAAATTTACAATTCTTCTATCGTGAAACTATTACAATATCGAGGGATATATTAGAGAAATTGAAACCCATCGTAGTTGTTATCTATCAATTTTACGCCACTAGCCACGAAAGATTTTACTTTTGACCATTTCAACTTGAAATCTAAAACACAAGTGCCCCTTGTCCGATTTATCTGTACCGACGCTTCTTCATTTCTTCCCGCTGTTATTTATTTAGCTATATTTTTTAAAATTTTTCTTATTAGTCGATTTTCTGTTACGAGTAAGACGTTATTTTATGTCTTGAAACTAATCTTTTGAAAATTGATATCTGAAGAAAATTATATTATATAAACGACAAGTGAAAGAGAATTTCCTACATTCTTTAAACTTCAATGCGATGGTGGAATTATTCAAAAATACATGATTTTCTCAGATATTACTAACCCAATTAAAAATTAGTTTAAGTACAAAAATGACACCCTAAGAACACAACCAGAAAAAAAATTGCACTACAAAAAATAGAGAGAGTGAGAGACCATAACACCAGAAAGTATTTTTGGCAAGATCAGTGAAACCAGAAATTATTGTCGGCACCGATATTGCCGCGGCAATGTCACTGATACAGCACTGAAATACTTAAAAATTTTGGGTTTGGACGACTAGCTTATTTTATTCACTGAAACGTTACATCAAGACAACACCAATAACAATAGAAAGTATTGTCGACACCGATACTACCGCTGCGAATTCACTGATAAAACACTAAAAACTGACGGATTCCGGGCGTATACGACTACGACTTCTTTCGTCATTGCCACGTTAAATCACGACTAGATCAGTAAAACCAGAAAATAATATCGGCATCGATATTGGCGCGGGAAAGTCACGGATACAGCACTGAGACACTAACAAACTCTGGGCGTGTACGACTAGGTATGTTTTCATCACTGAAACGTTACATGAAGACATCAATAAAACCAGAAAGTATTGTTGTCAGCGATACTGTCACGGCAATGCTACTAATAGCTACAATGTGCGCAATGATGGATCCCGAGCGTGTACGTCCCGAGCGAGCAATACGTCTTCTTCCTCCAATGACACCTTATATCTCTACATTCTCAGTAAAACCAGAAAGTATAGTCGGCAACGATACTACCACGGCAAGACCAATGATACAGCTCTGAGCGTACTATCGAATAAACGGCATGTACGTCTAACTGTTTTCCCTCACTGTCTTATTACATCACAACGTGCTAAGTATAAAAATGAAGTATTGTCGGCAACGATACTACCACGGCAAGACCAATGATACAGCTCTGAGCGTACTATAGAATAAACGGCATGTACGTCTAACTGTTTTCCCTCACTGTCTTATTACATCACAACGTGCTAAGTATAAAAATGAAGTATTGTCGGCAACGATACTACCACGGCAAGACCAATGATACAGCTCTGAGCGTACTATCGAATAAACGGCATGTACGTCTAACTGTTTTCCCTCACTGTCTTATTACATCACAACGTGCTAAGTATAAAAATGAAGTATTGTCGGCAACGATACTACCACGGCAAGACCAATGATACAGCTCTGAGCGTACTATCGAATAAACGGCATGTACGTCTAACTGTTTTCCCTCACTGTCTTATTACATCACAACGTGCTAAGTATAAAAATGAAGTATTGTCGGCAATGATACTACCACGGTGAGGCCCCTATAACAGCTCTGAGCGCACTATCGAATTAAGGGCATGTACGTCTAAGCGTTTTCCCTCACTGTCTTGTTACATCACAACGTGCTAAGTATAAAAATGAAGTATTGTCGGCAATGATACTACCACGGTGAGGCCCCTGATACAGCTCTGAGCGCACTATCGAATTAAGGGCATGTACGTCTAAGCGTTTTCCCTCACTGTCTTGTTACATCACAACGTGCTAAGTATAAAAATGAAGTATTGTCGGCAACGATACTACCACGGCAAGACCAATGATACAGCTCTGAGCGCACTATCGAATTAAGGGCCTGTACGTCTAAGCGTTTTCCCTCACTGTCTTGTTACATCACAACGTGCTAAGTATAAAAATGAAGTATTGTCGGCAACGATACTACCACGGCAAGACCAATGATACAGCTCTGAGCGTACTATCGAATAAACGGCATGTACGTTTAAGCGTTATCCCTCACTGTCTTGTTACATCACAACGTGCTAAGTATAAAAATGAAGTATTGTCGGCAACGATACTACCACGGCAAGACCAATGATACAGCTCTGAGCGTACTATCGAATAAATGGCATGTACGTTTAAGCGTTTTCCCTCACTGTCTTGTTACATCACAACGTGCTAAGTATAAAAATGAAGTATTGTCGGCAATGATACTACCACGGTGAGGCCCCTGATACAGCTCTGAGCGCACAATCGAATTAAGGGCATGTACGTCTAAGCGTTTTCCCTCACTGTCTTGTTACATCACAACGTGCTAAGTATAAAAATGAAGTATTGTCGGCAACGATACTACCACGGCAAGACCAATGATACAGCTCTGAGCGTACTATCGAATTAAGGGCCTGTATGTCTAAGCGTTTTCCCTCACTGTCTTGTTACATCACAACGTGCTAAGTATAAAAATGAAGTATTGTCGGCAATGATACTACCACGGTGAGGCCCCTGATACAGCTCTGAGCGCACTATCGAATTAAGGGCATGTACGTCTAAGCGTTTTCCCTCACTGTCTTGTTACATCACAACGTGCTAAGTATAAAAATGAAGTATTGTCGGCAACGATACTACCACGGCAAGACCAATGATACAGCTCTGAGCGTACTATCGAATTAAGGGCATGTACGTCTAAGCGTTTTCCCTCACTGTCTTGTTACATCACAACGTGCTAAGTATAAAAATGAAGTATTGTCGGCAACGATACTACCACGGCAAGACCAATGATACAGCTCTGAGCGTACTATCGAATTAAGGGCCTGTATGTCTAAGCGTTTTCCCTCACTGTCTTGTTACATCACAACGTGCTAAGTATAAAAATGAAGTATTGTCGGCAATGATACTACCACGGTGAGGCCCCTGATACAGCTCTGAGCGCACTATCGAATTAAGGGCCTGTACGTCTAAGCGTTTTCCCTCACTGTCTTGTTACATCACAACGTGCTAAGTATAAAAATGAAGTATTGTCGGCAATGATACTACCACGGCAAGACCAATGATACAGCTCTGAGCGCACTATCGAATTAAGGGTCTGTACGCCTAAGTGTTTTCCCTCACTGTCTTGTTACATCACAACGTGCTAAGTATAAAAATGAAGTATTGTCGGCAATGATACTACCACGGCAAGACCAATGATACAGCTCTGAGCGCACTATCGAATTAAGGGCCTGTATGTCTAAGCGTTTTCCCTCACTGTCTTGTTACATCACAACGTGCTAAGTATAAAAATGAAGTATTGTCGGCAATGATACTACCACGGTGAGGCCCCTGATACAGCTCTGAGCGCACTATCGAATTAAGGGCATGTACGTCTAAGCGTTTTCCCTCACTGTCTTGTTACATCACAACGTGCTAAGTATAAAAATGAAGTATTGTCGGCAATGATACTACCACGGTGAGGCCCCTGATACAGCTCTGAGCGCACTATCGAATTAAGGGCATGTACGTCTAAGCGTTTTCCCTCACTGTCTTGTTACATCACAACGTGCTAAGTATAAAAATGAAGTATTGTCGGCAATGATACTACCACGGTGAGGCCCCTGATACAGCTCTGAGCGCACTATCGAATTAAGGGCATGTACGTCTAAGCGTTTTCCCTCACTGTCTTGTTACATCACAACGTGCTAAGTATAAAAATGAAGTATTGTCGGCAATGATACTACCACGGCAAGACCAATGATACAGCTCTGAGCGTACTATCGAATTAAGGGCCTGTATGTCTAAGCGTTTTCCCTCACTGTCTTGTTACATCACAACGTGCTAAGTATAAAAATGAAGTATTGTCGGCAATGATACTACCACGGTGAGGCCCCTGATACAGCTCTGAGCGCACTATCGAATTAAGGGCATGTACGTCTAAGCGTTTTCCCTCACTGTCTTGTTACATCACAACGTGCTAAGTATAAAAATGAAGTATTGTCGGCAACGATACTACCACGGCAAGACCAATGATACAGCTCTGAGCGTACTATCGAATTAAGGGCATGTACGTCTAAGCGTTTTCCCTCACTGTCTTGTTACATCACAACGTGCTAAGTATAAAAATGAAGTATTGTCGGCAACGATACTACCACGGCAAGACCAATGATACAGCTCTGAGCGTACTATCGAATTAAGGGCCTGTATGTCTAAGCGTTTTCCCTCACTGTCTTGTTACATCACAACGTGCTAAGTATAAAAATGAAGTATTGTCGGCAATGATACTACCACGGTGAGGCCCCTGATACAGCTCTGAGCGCACTATCGAATTAAGGGCCTGTACGTCTAAGCGTTTTCCCTCACTGTCTTGTTACATCACAACGTGCTAAGTATAAAAATGAAGTATTGTCGGCAATGATACTACCACGGCAAGACCAATGATACAGCTCTGAGCGCACTATCGAATTAAGGGCCTGTACGTCTAAGTGTTTTCCCTCACTGTCTTGTTACATCACAACGTGCTAAGTATAAAAATGAAGTATTGTCGGCAATGATACTACCACGGCAAGACCAATGATACAGCTCTGAGCGCACTATCGAATTAAGGGCCTGTATGTCTAAGCGTTTTCCCTCACTGTCTTGTTACATCACAACGTGCTAAGTATAAAAATGAAGTATTGTCGGCAACGATACTACCACGGTGAGGCCCCTGATACAGCTCTGAGCGCACTATCGAATTAAGGGCATGTACGTCTAAGAGTTTTCCCTCACTGTCTTGTTACATCACAACGTGCTAAGTATAAAAATGAAGTATTGTCGGCAATGATACTACCACGGTGAGGCCCCTGATACAGCTCTGAGCTCACTATCGAATTAAGGGCATGTACGTCTAAGCGTTTTCCCTCACTGTCTTGTTACATCACAACGTGCTAAGTATAAAAATGAAGTATTGTCGGCAATGATACTACCACGGTGAGGGCCCTGATACAGCTCTGAGCGCACTATCGAATTAAGGGCATGTACGTCTAAGCGTTTTCCCTCACTGTCTTGTTACATCACAACGTGCTAAGTATAAAAATGAATATTTTTAAATAAATAAAACCTCTAAACCACAAATAACATTTTATTTAAACCTTATGTACATTTCGATTGCCCAGCAATCGTCTTCAGAGGTATTTAAAAAATACAACTTTAAGTTGTATTTTTTTAAATACCTCTGAAGATGATTGCTGGGCAATCGAAATGTACATAAGGTTTAAATAAAATGTTATTTGTGGTTTGGAGGTTTTATTTATTTAAAAATAAACATTACGCCACAGTTGCTTCATATAGTTATATAAAAATGAAGTATTGTCGGCAACGATACTACCACGGTGAGGCCACTGATACAGCTCTGAGCGCACAAACGGAATCCGGGCCTGTACGTCTAAGTTTTCTTCTCTGACTGCATCGTTATATCACGACATGCTCTTTAAAACCAGAAAGTATTATCGGCATTGATACTACCACTGTTTCCCCGACGTGTACGACCTGTTTTTCAAGAATTATGCGACTCTGCAAGGTCGTTAAGTAAACAACAATGACGTCACCACATGTCAACTTCAGTTCCGTCTGGAATTGTTACTAGTGAATTCAATTTTCTTGATGTGACAAGTAACATTATACCTGCAAATGTACTCCTCAGTCAATGATGCAATCAATTTACCAGTCAAATAGGTAAATAAATGACCAATACTGGTGAAATATCTATTAGCGGTTAACACCTTTAAACAAATACACGAACATAGCCCAATGGACAAACACATATAAAACAATATAGGCTGATTTTTTTAATATAAACCGGGTAATATTTTTAATTACATAAATTCATATTATTCAGCAACAAAAATCTGGGCATTATAGATTTATTTGTACAAAATCAATGGAGCAACGTTACAGATGATTAGGTTATGTTAAAACTAATATTCTACTTCTTTTCATGACACACCCTAACCTTACCTAACTGTATAAGCCCGAATTGCACTATAGTCTACGTAAATAATATTTTACGAGAGAAAGACATATCGATAGGTTGACCTAGTGACTTTCCCACGCCGCCCAGTTCTAGTTATGTAGCTCATGTACAAACGATTTCGAACAAGAGAGAGGCAGAAAGATATAGAGGGGGGAGGTAACAAGACTAAACATTCTACAAAAAACAACGACACAGTTAGGTTACATATGTAACATCAGCCTACTTACAGGTACGCCTAATTGAGAACTCACACCTCTATTCTGTAGGCAGATTCAGTGTAGGCCTACTGCTGTCCACGCGAGCCTCCCCCCTCAGTTTGAGAACCCCTGTCTTACAGTGATTTCGAACGATTTATCATAACCGGACACTGTTAATGGTAACTTCATCACATTTCACTAACAAAATATATGAAGAAACGTGTGACGGTTATTGTAACAAATTATCGAGTTTTGTACAACTTGTATTTATACATATATGGTTGTATTATTTTAAATATATAAATAGTTCTGCTTCATTATACTGATTACTTTCTAATATTTCTATACTTTATTTAATCCACTTTTACGTTTCCTTGGTCCTACACTGTTTAGATTCAGTGGACCAATTGGTCTAAACATCACTGCAGATAACGTGCGTTGCAATGAAAGAAAGGTTTTCGTCAGAGATAACCCAGATAATGTGCGTTGCAATAAAGGAAAGGTTTCCGTCAGAGATAACCCAGATAATGTGCGTTGCAATGAAGGAAAGGTTTCCGTCAGAGATAACCCAGATAATGTGCGTTGCAATGAAGGAAAGGTTTTCGTCAGAGATAACTCAGATAATGTGCGTTGCAATGAAGGAGAGGTTTTCGTCAGATATAACCCAGATAATGTGCGTTGCAATGAAGGAAAGGTTTCCGTCAGAGATAACCCAGATAATGTGCGTTGCAATGAAGGAAAGGTTTTCGTCAGAGATAACCCAGATAATGTGCGTTGCAATGAAGGAAAGGTTTCCGTCAGAGATAACCCAGATAATGTGCGTTGCAATGAAGGAAAGATTTTCGTCAGAGATAACCCAGATAATGTGCGTTGCAATGAAGGAAAGGTTTTCGTCAGAGATAACCCATATAATGTGCGTTGCAATGAAAGAAAGGTTTCCGTCAGAGATAACCCAGATAATGTGCGTTGCAATGAAAGAAAGGTTTCCGTCAGAGATAACCCAGATAATGTGCGTTGCAATGAAGGAAAGGTTTCCGTCACAGATAACCCAGATAATGTGCGTTGCAATGAAGGAAAGGTTTCCGTCAGAGATAACCCAGATAATGTGCGTTGCAATGAAGGAAAGATTTTCGACAGAGATAACCCAGATAATGTGCGTTGCAATGAAGGAAAGGTTTTCGTCAGAGATAACCCATATAATGTGCGTTGCAATGAAAGAAAGGTTTTCGTCAGAGATAACCCACATAATGTGCGTTGCAATGAAAGAAAGGTTTCCGTCAGAGATAACCCAGATAATGTGCGTTGCAATGAAAGAAAGGTTTTCGTCAGAGATAACCCATATAATGTGCGTTGCAATGAAAGAAAGGTTTCCGTCAGAGATAACCCAGATAATGTGCGTTGCAATGAAGGAAAGGTTTCCGTCAGAGATAACCCAGATAATGTGCGTTGCAATGAAGGAAAGGTTTCCGTCAGAGATAACCCAGATAATGTGCGTTGCAATGAAAGAAAGGTTTTCGTCAGATATAACCCATATAATGAGCGTTGCAATGAAAGAAAGGTTTCCGTCAGAGATAACCCAGATGCTCTGTGCTATGATCGCCAAAGCACCCAACAATATACTGTATATAGGAACTTGTAATTCACTGCCATCCATCACTAAAGGCCCGACTCTACTGTACTTTATCTAGCGCATTTACAGGTTTTTATTTCTTATCTAATTTTTAAACACAATGTTAAAGGCCATTATGATGAATGTGCTGTTCCAAGTGAAGTAAGCTATATAGGCTATCAATACGTGGTAAGTATTAAAATCAACTATTATTATTAAAAAAATCTAATACTATAAACACTTTTATTTCTATAGAAAAACCTATTATTATAAAATTTCTATTATTAAATAGAACGTCTATTATTATACAGTAAAACCGCACAGAATACAGCGGAAATCATTCGTACTTTGCCAAATGTCAGTTGATTTTGGAGTTGTCTGCTATTCAGAGAGGTCAATAAATAACGGTAAAAAAATTGAAACATGAATGGAAATACAATCATTTATTGAAATTGAAAGACATTTATAGTAAAGTTAAATAGCTTAACTATTTTGAGTTTTGTAATAGTCTTTTATTTGCCATTGATATTTTCTTTTAGCATTGTACACTTCTTTGTACAAATTCTTACGTAAATTACCCGCTTTGTGAATCCCGCTATTTCGTGTTTATTAGATGAAAAAAATCCTTTCACTTCACTGATTTTTTAATTGCTTTGCTAAAATTAATTTGGTCAGGCGCAGTTTCGTAACCGATACGCCTTTCATTATCGCTGAATTAATCATCTTCAACAGATGTTATGAATGTCGTATATCATCTCTATTTTCTTCCGTACGTAGTTCCGAATCTACGTTTTTAAAATCTTCAAAAGGTACATCACCAGAAATACAATTGAATAGTCCCATTGTGTATTTCCCGGTATTTTTCATCTGTAACCATGATTACATTTCCTTTTAAAAAATTCGCTTCCTGGAAGTAACTGTGGTTTTCTTAACGTTTTTTACAGAAGAAACAATCCATGAAACAGCGTTCCACACATTCATATATTTAATAAGGTCTCCGGTATCTCGACAGTTTTCCATACTAGATCAAATATAGCGAAGTACACTCTTCGATAACTTACTGGCATTTAAAACTGTGGATTATACCCTGATCTAACGGTTGGCAATGAGAAGAAGTGCTTGGAGGTAAAAATGATATTTCTACATCGCTTAATCTGATTTGAGGGGTGATGATGTATTATCCATACAAAAGATCACATTTCGATTACTTTTGGCTATTTTGTCATTAAATGTCATTAACCATTATGACATTACTTCACGTGTCATCCATGACTTTCTGTTAGCTTTCAAAATCACAACTACATTATTCACATTCATATTATTGAAACATCTTGGTTGACAAGCTGTACCGATTATTAAAGGTATTTTAAAATCACGTCATATTTAGAGATAACTCAACAGTCGTTCTCTGGACGTTTTTCCAAAATTACATGTTTCTCCTTTAAGACTCATAGTTTTGTTTGGAAATGCATGTAAAAATAAAACAGTGTTATCAATATTGTAAATGTTTCATACATCGTAATCCTCAGTTATAGCTCTCAGTTTATTATTCCACACACAAACTTCCTTTTAACCACCAGATATATTCTCTCCACAATCTGCATTAAAAAGCATGCTGTGACAAATTATAAACTTCTGTAACCAATCATTTAGAGCCTAAGAATTTTAATTTCTTGCTAAGTTTTGAAGCTTGTTCTTGGATCAGAGATCCACATATTGCAAGATTTTTGAGCTAGCCACACAGAATCAGTGAATAACAAGCTTTGCCACTGCACTTGATTCTACTTTTCTAAACTTAATGTTTTTCATGTTTTCGATTCTATTGCTGAAGCACAATTCCCTTATCCTATCTTCACTTTTTAAAATATCACTAATATTTGTTTTTCTCTTTCTTGAACTTTTCTGCTAGTTGCAGCACGCTTAAACTTTTCTTCTTTTTACACTCTAAAACCTGAATATTTTAGTTTATTTTAAAATCTTTACGTGTGACTTTTATTTTGTAAAAATGTAAATAAAAAAACAATCATTATTCAAAAACACTTCACTTTCTACTAAATATCAATTTTACCACATACAGTTAACCGTTAAAACATGCGATACATACTGTATGCATGCTCAGGATGGCCAACTTCTTAACCGTAAAGGGGCACTTCAATATTTTCTCTGATAACGAGGGTCCCACAATTAATTTCACACATACATCAAACCAAATGTAAGCAATATAGGCTACATGTATCGTATAGTATCCGTCTTATAATAAATAATATGAATCAATAAACGTTATGCACAAATTTGTATATAGCCTACATTTAATATAAAGCTCAATGTACAAATGAACAAAATAATTATAATACTAATTTTTTAGTTGTTATTTTAATCATGTTGTTTACACTTATCAGAATTGGAAAAAACCTTTATTCGTTTAAGTTTAAGATCATCAATAACTATTCAGGCTTACCTAATTCACTTTATGAGAACACTGTGGGCGGGCACAATAGTTCAGAGTTCATCAAAATAATTTTGAATTGAAGTAGCAACTTTTAGCAGATCTCGAAGAGAGCTGCAGTAAGTTGATTTTATAAATTTCGATGTTGAAAAGATGCATTCACCAAGGTATGTGCTTCCAAACATTGAAACTATTTTCCTACCTAAAACACGTAGTTTGGGATATTCCTCCTCAGGCGTAAGACTCCAAAATGCAGTAACAGTTTCCAACATTGCCTAAAACACTGAGTCACTTTGCAAGTCACAGAGCTCTTACTGTAGGAAGGAACCGTGTTCAACCTATATCCTATAACCTACACCAACCTATATGTCCTACCTATATATTTATATTTTACATTTATAAAAAAATCAATAATCTAATGTTGTAAAAATAGTCTGGGCCGCATAAAAAATGGTAGCGGGCCGCAAGCGGCCCCTAGGACGCAAGTTGGCCATCCCTGTTAAAGATCTACAATTGGACTAAATAAACTAGACCTGAAAACACAGAACATGAAGGCTATGGTTCTTGGAATTCTGGCGCCTGACAGCTATTGGAATGGGTAAACAACGACAAACTCTATAACACTGTTGACTATGTTCCTCGGAACTCTGGCACCTAATAATTATTGGAATGCGTAAACAACAACAAACTCTACAATACTGTAGGCTTGGGATCTGGGAATTACGGAGCCTGACAGAGGTGAGAATTTATAAACAACGACAAGATCTACAGCACTGTAGGATATAGTTCTCGGAATTCTGGCACCTGATGATTGTTAGAATGCGTAAACAACATACTCTATAAATCTGTAGCTTATGGTTCTCGGAATTCTGGTGCCTAGTGATTGTTGGAATGCGTAAACAACAAACTCTACAACATTGTAGCCCTGGGTTCTGGGAGTTATGGAGCCTGACAGTGGTGGGAATTTATAAACAACGACAAGATCTACAGCACTGTAGGATAGAGTTCTCGGAATTCTGGCGCCTAATGATTGTTGGAATGCGTAAACAACAAACTATACAACATTGTAGCCCTGGGTTCTGGGATTATGGAGCCTGACATTGGTGGGAATTTATAAACAACGACAAGATCTACAGCACTGTAGGATATAGTTCTCGGAATTCTGGCGCCTGATGATTGTTGGAATGCGTAAACAACAAACTATACAACATTGTAGCCCTGGGTTTTGGGATTATGGAGCCTGACATTGGTGGGAATTTATAAACAACGACAAGATCTACAACACTGTAGGATATAGTTATCGGAATTCTGGCACCTGATGATTGTTAGAATGCGTAAACAACATACTCTATAAATCTGTAGTTTATGGTTCTCGTAATTCTGGTGCCTAGTGATTGTTGGAATGCGTAACCAACAAACTCTACAACATTGTAGCCCTGGGTTCTGGGAGTTATGGAGCCTGACAGTGGTGGGAATTTATAAACAACGACAAGATCTACAGCACTGTAGGATAGAGTTCTCGGAATTCTGGCGCTGATGATTGTTGGAATGCGTAAACAACAAACTATACAACATTGTAGCCCTGGGTTCTGGGATTATGGAGCCTGATATTGGTGGGAATTTATAAACAACGACAAGATCTACAACACTGTAGGATATAGTTCTCGGAATTCTGGCACCTGATGATTGTTAGAATGCGTAAACAACATACTCTATACATCTGTAGTTTATAGTTCTCGGAATTCTGGTGCCTAGTGATTATTGGAATGCGTAAACAACCAGCTCTATAACTCTGTAGGCTATTAATCTCGGATTTCTGGAACCTGATGATTGTTAGAATGCGTAAGCAACATACTCTATAAATCTGTAGTTTATAGTTCTCGGAATTCTGGTGCCTAGTGATTATTGGAATGCGTAAACAACAAGCTCTATAACTCTATAGGCTATTAATCTCGGATTTCTGGCGACTGACAGTTATGGGAATGCGTAAACATTGGATTTTACCTTCCTCAGTGGATGACTAACACGTTGCCGAAACTAATCTGAATCGATAAACTAGTTTTTAGTGAGATATATGTGCACCCTTTATATTTACCTGTGTTTTTTATGTTTTACATTTTTTTAATATTATTTTTTCCCAGGCGAAAAACCAAACATGGTTATCATCGCCTGATATTTTATTTTTTATTTAGTATTTACCTCTAATTAAACAATATAGGTAATGATAGCAATTTATATAATTATAATTATCTCTAATAATCTTTAATTAACTACTGCATAATGTATATGAATCTCAATGTTTGATTGTTCTAATATTTAAACGAAAAAATATAATCTTAACTTTGATCCAATGGATGAAATCTTTAATAGTTTATATTGATTTATTGTCCCTACTTTTCCCTTTATAATTTCTATATATTTGACACAGTAAATTCACTGTACAAATAACTTTAGATATTATTTAATTTTAATAATTGTTAATTAATTAAATAGTTATTTAAATTTAACAAATATTAACTGTAATTTACTGTGTGAAATATTTAGAAATTGTAAAGTGAAAAGTAGGGACAATAAATCAATAGAAACTATTAAATACTTTAGCCATACATTGAATCAAAGTAAAGAAATAGGCAGATACAATTTTTATCAAACATCAAAATTAACCCTAGTAGTATTCAATTTATTCCTTGGTCTGACATTTGCAATCTAAATTTTAAACAAAAATATAATGAAGTAATAAAATATAAACATTTATTAGCATTACCCTTAATGTTAATTCATATTTACTTATCGGTACAAGCAAGCTTTTTATAATATTTCTAAATACGTCGTTAATGTCTGTAATAACCACGATATAAAATTTTAAAATATGAAATTTGCTTGTCACAACACCCAATTGTTCTAAATAGATTCTTAGAGTCTATAGTAAGACACGATATTTAATTTCACAAGTGTATTCTAAGAGAATTACATGTTAATATTTAATATTTTTAGACAGACCATCAATACCTGGAATAAGACACCATACAAATTTTAAAACTGTCTAATGTAAAAGAATTGTTTTTAAGTACTTAATATCTATAGTAAGTTAATTAATGTATAGATAGACGGTTATGGACACTAAATAGGCTTTATCGACGATTGGAATACAAGTTTTTAAAAATGTGTAAATATGATACGTGTGTATATTTACTTATTGATATTACTGTTTAAAAATCTACTACTCGTTGCTATGTCTTGGCAGACGCGTTTCGCATAGCGAAAAAGTCAGTGCTTTGTTCAATGCTGTGAGTCTCGAACAAGAGTGTTGTATTATTGTGAGTCTGTGGTGTTTTGGTGTCCTGTGGTGTGTCGTTCTTCATATAGTAGATGTTGATTACGTGTTCGAATGTAGTGTTTGGTTGTCAGTGTGTTTTATAGTTTGGAATGTGTTGTGTTTTGTTTTTGTGGTATTTGTATATTTCTAAGTTTTCTGTTGTGTTTTCGTTTTTTTTTTTTTTTTTTTTTTTTTTTTTTTTTTTTTTTTTTTTTTTTTTTTTTTTTTTTGATGAAGCCCTGGGCACTAGAAGTGTGACATCACGAACCGCGTTCTTGCGCAGTGCAACTACTACTACTTAAAACATCACAACTGCCTACTAATTGTCGTACCGTTTACAGTTCCCTAACAACAAAACGTTTGGCGTTCGTACGCATAGTTGACAAGTAAATTAACCTCGCTTGTATATTTAATATTTTGCTATAGTTTGACCTTACTGATAAGCCTCCGAGGAAACGTCAACCCCTCCACTAAGTCGGAAGTCACTTTTTTTGGGAAAGGCACTACCACAGATATAGATCATATAAATCTGTGGTACGGAGACACCCATAAGAAATATTTACATTATTTATAAAACTTTACTACAGTATTTACATAAATATACAAAGTATTCAACTATTTTGGGATGGTTTATGTTCTGAAAAATTCTATTGCTGCACAGTTGATAATTACGTTTTCTTTTATTAGTTTTATGAAGTACAAACAAGTTCAAGAACAGTTTTGACGCTAATGTTGTAATCTTCCTTTTTTTTAAGATCGATTCGTTTTAGTACACTCATTTTTTTATTTCGAACAATTGTTTAAGAAAACATGTATTGTGTGTGATGTTTTTCGCTTATTATGTTGTCTATCAGGGTGTATTTAAATCCGTTTCTATTGGCAATGCATTTTATCGTGTAGAGTTCGTTTATTCTGTCTTCGTTGTTCATGGGTATGCTGAATAGTCTGTGTATCATGTATCCGTGTGTGAATGCCTAAAGACTGGCTGTTGCGATAGACCAAGACGGATAATAAATTTTATTTCAAATGCATGCAATCCCCCTTTATGTAAGTAGCGCAACTGCGAGACTAAATCTAAGAAAACACGAAAAACAAAATGTTTGACCTAAATTACTGCATTAAATGTCAAATCTTTATATTTACTTGGTAACATGTTATTATGCTATAGTTATAATCTTATAATTCCTCGTTATAACAAAGACAACCAAAGAAGCCAGCGTCTAATTATCTACGTTCAAATTAACACCAGAACCTACATTAAATGCAGACTTAAATATCCTCCCTATATAGGCGTAAGTGATTTTATAGCATTAGTTACGTAACTGTGGTGAACGGTTAAGTAATCCTAATCCGTAAGGTTATCGTAAGAGATAGTTGTGAGGCTCAAAAACTATGAAATTATTCAAAGATATTTGTGAAATAGTTTAGCACATAACTGAAAGTTGATTGGAAGTTAGGAAACTTAATAACGGTCGATAGCAACCAATGCTGGGTAGACTTAAATATCCACAACAATAGCGATGCTGTTTCGTTAAAAGTCTTATGTCATTTAGGCTTTAGGCCAGCTAAAGTAATTTAGAGTCATGCTTAACGTTTTACTTTCTTTCACGCTATGATTTATTGCATGACGCTCATTTGTTTGGAGAACGGCTTCTATTCGCGACCTTCTTCAGCAACGGACCTGCCGTACCTTAAAAAGAATTGAGTTTCGGAACCAATCCACAGCGAGGGCTTAATTATAATAATTGACATTTTCCCCTTTGTTGCTTTGAGCAAAGTCACAAATTGTCTGCCTATATTAGTCAATTCAAGGAATTTTTCATTGTGCTCCCCTCCTTATACAATCGACTAGGTCATCAGATACCACCTGCTGAGATACCACCTGCCTGTACTAATGTGATACATCCTTGTCTAAAATCCATAGCTAGAAATAGATGCATAACTGTAAATAATGCATGTGTTAGCTGCATATGAAGTTGGTAAGCGTCAAGGTGTATTGAGCATTCTGTTCAAACGTTTAACACCTTGAAATGCTCATTTTACAATGGAAACTGGAGAAATTTCAATAGGATTAGGTAATTTCACCAAATAGGCTCACCTTAGTGCCTTTTATATTCAGTATGTATCAAGTGACATCTAACAACATATACAAAAAACATTTTTCTATATTTTCAACTAGAAATAGTTGTATATGAGTAAGTATGTTCACCCTATAGGCTATCCATAACTCCTCTTGTATAGAGTATGCTCATGTGACGTCTAACAACATGCACGTTTAATTTTCTTTTATAGCCTAAACTAGAAATAGATGTATACAAATAGATGTATACGACCAAGAATATTCACCTTATAGGCTCGCCAGTATAGACCATGTCTCATGTGACACCTAACAACACACGTTTAATAATCGTCTAGACCTCAAACTAAAAATAGTTGCATACGAGTAAGCACCTTCACCAGATAGGCCTCTTATATGCCTCTTATATAGAATATGTGTCATGTGACGTCTAACAACATGCACGTTTAATTTTCTTCGACTTCTCAAACTAGAAATTGTTATATAGGCCTACGCGTAGGAATTTTCGCCATATAGGCTCAGCATTATTCCTCTTATATAGAGCATGTCCCTTGTGACGTCTAACAACAATTCACGTCTAATTTTCTTCAACTTCTCAAACTAGAAATTGTTTAATACGCGTAAGAATGTTCGCCATATAGGCTCAGCATTATGCCTCTTATATAGAGCATGTCCCTTGTGACGTCTAACAACATGCACGTTTAATTTTCTTCAATTTCTCAAACTAGAAATAGTTATATACGCGTAAGAATTTTCAACATGTAGGCTCGACGTAATGCTTCTTATATAGAGCATATCTCATGTGACGTCTAACAACATGCACGTTTAATTTTTTTTTAATGCTCAAACTATAGTTGTATACGAGAAAGTATCTTCACCATATATGCTCGCCAAATTGCTTCTTATATAGAATTTGTCTCTTGCGACGTGAGAATACACCTACACTTTTTTACTAATTCTCAAACTAGAAATAGTTGTATACGTGTAAATGTGTTCAACATATAACATCGCATTAATTAATTTTGTATATATTATAACTCATATGACATCTAACAACATGCGTATTTATTTTTCTTCTTATTCTCAAACTAGAAATAGTTGTATCGATTAAGTGTTTTCACCATATAGGCTCGACATAATGCCTCTTATATAGAGCATATATCATGTGAGCATATTTCAACGTTAGTCTATCAACATGCACGTTTAATTTTCTTATAATGCTCAAACTAGAAATAGTTGTATCGATTAAGTGTTTTCACCATATAGGCTCGACATAATGCCTCTTATATAGAGCATATATCATGTGAGCATATTTCAACGTTAGTCTATCAACATGCACGTTTAATTTTCTTATAATGCTCAAACTAGAAATAGTTGTATCGATTAAGTATTTTCACCATATAGGCTTGACATAATGCTTCTTATATAGAGCATATATCATGTGAACATATACCAACGTTAGTCTATCAACATGCACGTTTAATTTTCTTATAATGCTCAAACTAGAAATACTTGTATCGATTAAGTGTTTTCACCATATAGGCTCGACATAATGCCTCTTATATAGAGCATATATCATGTGAGCATATATCAACGTTAGTCTATCAACATGCACGTTTAATTTTCTTATATTGCTCAAACTAGATATAGTTGTTTACGAGAAAGTATCTTCACCATATAGGCTAGCCAAATTGCTTCTTATATAAAGTATGTCTCTTGGGACGTGAGAATAACTCATATGACGTCTAACATTATACACGATTAATTTTCCTCTATATCCGATACTAGCAATAGATTTATTCGTTTAAGCATTTTCACCAAATAATCCAGCCTTATCATCTCTTATATAGAATATGCATCCTAACAACCAGTGGCGGCGATAAGCAATCGTGGGCCCCCCGCGTAAAGAAATCGGTTGTTCCCCCTTTAATAAAATCCGGATCAAACCATATTTTAAGGTGCAATGCAATGGCTATAATATTTTCACATATTATTATGCTATTATAATAGCGCATAACGCTAAACGATTTTAGCATAGTATGTTATTATGCCAAAATAGTAGAAAATCTATACCGATTTGACATAGAAATCTACAACTGAGAATTAGGCCACGCCTCCTTACTCCCGGTATTTCCGAAGAAAGAGTGTGTATATTTGGTAATACCGAGAGTAAGGAGGCGTGGCGTAATTCCAAGTTGTAAATTTCTATGTCAAATTTGTATAGAGTTTCTACTATTTGGTCATAAGAACATACTACAGTAGTCTCTCGCTATTCGCGGGTTCGGTGTGCGGGAGTTCGGTATTCGTGGTCGGCAAAATTACCTGATATTCCGCTGACACGTTCGTATTTTTAAAAAAAGACAAAAAAGACCGTATAGTTACTGCGCAGGTTGTAGGATTTGTTCTTGTATTATTTATTTTATTCAGTACTGTAGTTACTTATGTCTAAGAAATCTGATTGTTATCCAAACATCCGTTATACTGCACACTGCTAGGCCTACTACTCAAAAGATAGACTTTGACGCTTGCATCCAACCCTTATGTTTACATACTGACAATTTAATAGTTTTCGAAATTCAAACATCGATAATCGTATCCGGCTTCCGTAACTAACTCTGATTTGGTTTTCCCATCAGTTACCAAACGTGTTGCATTCGCTTGTCGGTTGTGGTAGTTTTGGAAACGTAGCGTCTACTTGTGAAATTGTTTAGTGAATTTTTTGTTTGTTTAGTTTTATCTTTTCCCTTTAATTGTTTATCCATGCCATGATCTCATCAAACATCGATAGGGACAAGAAAAGACAAAACTACGTTATGCGGTTGATTAAGGGCATTAACCTTTTAGGTAAATTAAAATATGGTGAAACCATAGCGACTGTTGCAAAGCATTTTAGCGTTAACGAGTCAATGGGGCGTTACATAAAGAAAAATGAAGAAAATATAAGGAGGAGTGTCAGAGAAGGGTCAATCGGTAAAAGCTATCTCTGTGTGTCGAAAAAATGGAAAAAGCTTTGAGTGTGCAACAAAACGTTCAATCACAAAAAAGGATGCCTCTTGAGTACAATTTTGTGAACAAAATGTTCGGTGTTTGTATGAACATTTTGTTTAAAACGGTGATAAAAATACAAACAGTCAATCATTTACAGTAAATAAAGGGTGGTTTGGCAAGTTCGAGAGATGGTTCTCTCTTTGCAACGTGAAAATTGCCAGTGAATCAGCATCAGTGGATCACGAAACCGCCAATTCATTTTCTATGCATTTTAAAAATCTTATTTTTTGAAAAAAATGCCACACAGTAGAACAAGTTTTTAACTCGGATGAGACTGGACTGTTTTGTAAAAGAATGCCTTCACGAACTTTCTTATCTAACGAGGAGAATTTTTGGCCGCAATGTATCGTTTAACTGTTCTACTCTGCTGTAGTGCTAGGGTCTGATATTGTCTCAATAACACATGAATTAACGGTGAAGAATTTTAAGACATTAATAGCGAAGATGTCGACAGTCTTTTAAAAAGTGCGAACCAAGATTCGACGTAAGAAGAGCTGGAAGAACCTGTGCCTGCCTCGGATAACGAAGAAATCGTAAAAATGTATCGCCGAAGTTGAAATTAAAATCTGTTGGTGAAACGTATGATTAGGGAAACAGCCGTTCTGAAATTGGCCTGTGTGTAAGCGAGCATATTTAATAGAATTTTCGTGTTTTCGTATTGAAGGAAAACGTAAGGAAATAATAAAAATATGTTGGCCTATGTAATTATGTAGTACGTAAATGTACCATATTGTGTTAGAAGTGTGCAATAGGTCTATAGCTGGAATTAATGTTAACATTTTTGATGTGGAACGTAATCCTCCCATTTCCATTTACAGTTGGTTTTAATATTCGCGGTTTTACTATAAGCGTTAAGTTCGGGGAACGTAACCTTTCCATTTTCATATACAGTTTGTTTTAATATTCGCGGTTTCACTATAAGTTTTAGGTTCGGTGAGCGTAACCACAGCGAATAACGAAGGATCACTGTATTTATACAGCATATTATTTATACAAATATACTATTGAATTTAGTATAGTATAGTATAAAATGAGTATAGTTTTCTAATACTAAAATAGGAAGGGTTTCGTTCAATTCAGTAGCAGCGTGCAGCACTGCCAATTCCAGCGTGTTGCCAGCATAATCGGAGGATACTATGTTGTTTCCATTCCCATTTACGCTTGTTTTTTTGTTTTGAAAGGGCAGTTGGGGCCCCCTTATGCGGCGGGTGTCTGCGTGGGCCTTATCGTCGCCACTGCTAACAGCACTCACGTATAACTTTCTTCGAGATCTCAAACTAGAAATAGTTGTATACGAGTAAGTATTTTCACCATATAGGCTCGTCATAACGTCTTGTAGAGAGTATGTCTTACGTGACGTCTAATAATACTCACATTTAATTTTCTTCTAGATCTCAAACTAGAAATAGTTATATACGAGTAAGTATTTTCCCCATACGGGCTCGTCATAACGTCTTGTAGAGAGTATGTCTTACGTGACGTCTAATAATACTCACATTTAATTTTCTTCTAGATCTCAAACTAGAAATAGTTGTATACGAGTAAGTATTTTCACCATATAGGTTCGTCATAACGTCTTGTAGAGAGTATGTCTTACGTGACGTCTAATAACACTCACATTTAATTATCTTCTAGATCTCAAATTAGAAATAGTTGTAATCCCTATGTATAATGTGCTTGTTGTTTTGTTGAGTCCCTATTGATTTTAATATCCTGCCCTGACTTCTAATATTGCACACGAGTAATTTATCTGGATATTAGATCCCAAACTGGAATTACTTGTTTATGAAACAATATTCTTTGCTTATATACTAAGAGTGAAAGTAGATACACTACCTGTTGTAATCAGTATCTCGACGTCACAACTAATAACACTTGGGAGGAATATATCCTTGGCTTGCATCGAAAACTAGAAATGCTTGTATAAAATGTAATCTGTGGAAGTAGACTGAGTGTGAAGGGAACGGATTTTTGCAATCATTACAACAGCCTCAGGCAGGCATGTGTTTTTGCAAAACTACTCTGTTTTGCACTATCGTTAGGGACTAGTTAGTAGTTCATGAACGTAATACTGGAATTTATAGTTATATTAACATAGAATCTTTGAAGTACTGCAACTACTGTGTAGGCGTTCCATTTGGTCGCATTTCGACGAGATCATTCCACTTTGCTTCTTTTGCCAGTAAACTTGGATACTTAAAACGAAGTCTAGTCACCGATTGTAAGTAGTCTGTTTGGGCCTAAGTCTATAAACAAGTACCATCTTTCTGCTTTTAAAAATATATCACCCATGGTATCTAATGAAAAAAAATGTATTTACCGGAAGAAGTTTTGGTTCTAATCGAAAAAATATTTTCGTACCGGAAGTAGTTTAAAATCTTGTATAAGATTTAGCACTGGAATCAGCTTGAGACCACATATAGAAGATTTTTACCATCGGGCATAAGTTATGATCTTCTATAACAGATAACTAGTACAGGAACGGGTTTGGGATCAGGTAGGGAAGATTTTTTGTCGATCTTGTATAACAGATTTTTGCTATAAGAAGGAGTTTAGGATCTTGTATTACAGATTTTGCTACAGGAAGGAGTTTAGTTTCGTATCTTGTAAAAAAAGTTTTTCGTACAGGTAAGAGTTTAGGATCTATTATAACCGAGTTTTGCCAAAGGGAGGTGCTTAGAATCTTGTATAGCTTATTAGTCGTACAGGGAAGAGTTTAGGATCTATTATAACCGAGTTTTGCCAAAGGAAGGTGCTTAGAATCTTGTATAGCTTATTAGTCGTACAGGTAAGAGCTTAGGATCTATTATAATCGAGTTTTACCAAAGGAAGGTGCTTAGAATCTTGTATAGCTTATTAGTCGTACAGGGAAGAGTTTAGGATCTATTATAACCGAGTTTTGCCAAAGGAAGGTGCTTAGAATCTTGTATAGCTTATTAGTCGTACAGGCAAGAGTTTAGGATCTATTATAACCGAGTTTTGCTAAAGGAAGGTGCTTAGAATCTTGTATAGTTTATTAGTCGTACAGGCAAGAGTTTCGTGGTATCAGCTAGGGAAGTCTACCTATATCTACTTCCTCTCCGCGCTGTATTGCTTAACGCCAAAACCCTCTCAACAAATGTGCGTTGTTTCTGTCTATATCATCACCAGGCTGTTATGGTAAGCACCATATCCCTCTCATCAATTGGTGTTTGTCTATGTCTATTTCACTACAGGATTTTTTGGTAAACAATAAAGCCCACTGATCAAGTAGAGTTTGCCTACATCCCCTTTCCCTCTGGGCCGTTTTGGTAAATGCCAAAAACCCTCTCAGCAATTGGTGTTTATCAATGTCTACTTCATTCTAGGCTGTTTTAGTAAAAGCCAAAACCCTCTCGGAAAGTGCGATGTGACTGTCTACATTAATTGTTATCCTTTGTAGATAAACCGTACATCCTTCTCAGCAAGTGCGGTTTGTCTATGCCTAATTCATCTCCGAGCCCTCATGGTGAACGCCCAAACCCCCTCAGCTAGTGGGGTTTGTCCATGTTTATTTTCAATCTTGGCGTTGTGGTGAGCGTCCAAACCCTCTCAGTAAGTGCGATTTGTTTGTCTACATCCATTGTGAGCCTTCGTGGAGGAACCCTATATCCCTCTCAGCATATGCGGTTTGTCGATGTCTATATACTGTCCGGCACGTTGTTGTGAATCCCAAAGATCTCATAGCAAATGCGATTTGTCTGTCTACATTCATTGTGAGCATTTGTAGAGGAAAATTACATCCCTCTAAGCAAGTGCGATTTGTTTATGTATATATCCTCTATGAGCCGTTGTGGTGAACGAATAAATCCTATCAACAAGAGTGATTTGACTGTCTACATTAATTATGAGCCTTTGTGGAGGAGCCCTATATCCCTCTCAGCAAGTGGGGTTTATCATTGTCTATATAATCTCCGTGCCTTTGTGGTGAACGCCTAAACCTTCTCAGTGAGAGGAGAATATATATGTTTATTTTCTCTCTTGGACGTTGTGGTAAACGCCCAAACCTTCTCAGAAATTTCAATTTATCTGTCTACATCCTTTGTGATCTTTTGTTGAGGAACCCTACATCCCTCTCAGCGCATGCCGTCTGTTTATATCTATATTTCTACGGGCCATTGTGGTGAACGACCAAACCCTCTCAACAAGGGCGATGTAACTGTCTACATTAAATGTACCCTTTGTAGAGAAACGTACATCCTTAACAGCAAATGCGTCTGTGTATTTCTATACCCACTCCGGGCCGTTGTGTTGAACTCCAAAACCCTCTCAGGTAAATGGGGTTTGTCTATATCAACTTTTCCTCCGAGCTGTTGTAGTGTTCGCCAAAATCCTATTATCAAATGGGGTTTGTCTAAATCTAATTCCTCTCTATTTGGGAAAAGCCAGAACTCTCTCAGCAAAAGCGATTTGACTGACTAGATTCATTGTCAGTACGTGTGAGGGAACCCTAAATCCCTCTCAGTAGGTACGGTTTTTATACGTCTCCGGGACGTTTTGATGAACGCCTAAACCCTCTCAGTAAATGCGATTTGACTGTCTACCTCTATCGCGAGCTTTCGTGGATGAACCCTACATCACTCTTAGCCACTGCTGTTTGTCCATGTCTATTATCCTCTCCAGCCGTTGTATTGAACGCCAAAGCCCTCTCATCAAGTGCGATTTGTCTGTCTACACCCATTACTAACCTTTGTGGAGGAACCTAGCATCTTTATCAGCAATTCCGGTTTGCCAATGTCTATACCCTCTCCTTGACGTTAGCAAGAGAGATTTTTTTATATCTTTTATCTTCTCCAGGTCGTTGTATTGAACGCCAAAGTCCTGTCAGCCAGTGTGGTATGTTTATGTCTACTTTTCCTCCGAGGCGATGTGGTAAACGATAAAGCCCTCTCAGCAAGTGCGATTTGTCTGTCCAACATCAATCTCAGCAACTGCAGTTTGTGTATTTATATATCCTCTCCGGGCCGTTATGGTGAACTTCAAAACCCTCTCAGCAAGTGGGGTTTATTATGTCAACCATATATCCGTTTCGTTGTAGTGAAAGTCCTAACCCTCGTATCAAGTGGGGTTTGTCTAACTCTACTTCCTCTCCAGCCGTTGTGGTCAACGTCAAAACTGTCAGCAAATTTTTTTTGTATATATCATTTGTGAGCCTTTGCTTAGGAAGCCTACATCCCTCTCAACATGTCCGATTTGTCTATGCCTATATCCTGTCCAAGCCGTTATAGTGAACACCTATAAAGATTTTCAGCAATTGGGGTTTGTCTATGTATATAACCTGTCCGAGCCGTTATAGTGAACACCTATAGACTTTCAGCAATTGGGGTTTGTCTATGTTTATTTTCTCTCTTAGCCATTGTGGTGAACGCCTAAACCTTCTCACAACGTGGGATTTAACTATCTACATCCATTGCGAGCCTTTGTGCAGGAACCGTCAACCCTCTGAGTGAGTACGGTTTTTCTATGTCTATACCCTCTCTAGGCAGCTCTAGTTTTCGCCAAAGCCCTCTCACCAATGCGATTGGTCTGTATACATCCACTACGAGCCTTTGTGGAGTAACCCTACATCCCTCTCAGCAGGTGGGGTTTGTTTATCCCTATATCCTCTCCGGGTCGCTGTAGTGAACGCTAAAACCCTCTCAGCATTGCGATTTGACTGTCTACATGAATTGTGATCCTTTGAGGAGGAACTCTACATCCCTCTCAGCAATTAGGGTATGTCTATATCAACCTCTTTTCTTGGCCGTTGTGGTAAACGCATAAACCCTCTCAGCATTGCGACTTGACTGTCTACATCCATTGCGAGCCTTTGTAGAGGAACCGTACAACCCTCTGAGCAAGTTAGGTTTTTCTATATCTATACCCTCTCTAGGCCGCTTTAGTGATCGCCAAAGCCCTCTCAGCAATGCGATTGGTCTGTATACATCCACTACGAGCCTTTGTGGAGTAACCCTAAATCCCTCTCAGCAGGTGGGGTTTGTTTATCCCTATATCCTCTCCGGGTCGCTGTAGTGAACGCTAAAACCCTCTCAGCATTGCGATTTGACTGTCTACATGAATTGTGATCCTTTGAGGAGGAACTCTACATCCCTCTCAGCAATTAGGGTATGTCTATATCAACCTCTTTTCTTGGGCGATGTTGTGAACACTAAAACTCTCTCAGTTTGTGGGGTTTGTCTATGTCAACTTTCCCTTCGTATAGCTTTTGTGAATATCTAAACCCTCTTAGCAAGTGTGTTTTTTCTATGTCTTCTTCTTCTTCGTGGCGATGTGAGGAACGCCAAAATCATCTTAGCAAGTGCGGTTGTCTATATTAATTTTTCTTCAGGGGCCGTTGTAGTGAACGCCAAAGTTCTCTTAGCAAGTGGGGTTTGTCTATTGTCTGTTTTTCTTCGTGAGTTTGTAGTATACTCTAAAGCACTCTTAACAAGTATGGTTTGTCAATGTTTACGTCGGATCTGGGCGATGTGTTGAACGACAAAAGCCTCTCAACAAGTGGGGTTTCTCTATCTCTACTTTTCTCCGAGGCGATGTGGTGAACGACAAAACCCTCTTAGCAAGTGCGATATGTCGGTCTACAACCGTTGTGAACCTTTGTGAAGGAACGCTACACCCCTCTCAGCATGTGCGGTTAGTTTATTTCTACATCCCTTGCGGGATTTTGTGAACGAACTATTGCTTTCCTCAGCATGTACTATTTTGTTATGTCTAGGTCCCGTATAGGCTATTGTTATGATCGTCATTAATAACTCAGCGAGTGCGGTTTGTCTATGTCTAGTTGTTCAAAGGTTCGTTTTGAATAGCGCCAAAATCCCTTCAGCGAGTGTTGTTTTTCTGTATACACCCTTCCGGGTCTTTGTGGTTATACGTTACACCCCTCAGGAAGAGCTGTTTGTTTTTCTGTATCACCCGTAGGCTTTTGAGGAGAAACGCTACATCCTTCGCAGCAAGTGCGATACGTTGGATGTACTATTTTGTTATTCTACATCCCGACTGGGCTATTGTGATAAACATCAATACCATCTCAGCAAATGCGGTTTGTCCATGTCTAAATCCGCTACGGGCCTTTTGGCGAACATCAAAATCCACCAAGTGTGGTTTTTCTGTCTACATTCTCTCTGGACCGTAGGGTTGAAGATCATTACCATCTCAACTAGTGCGGTTTTGGTGAAGGTCAATACCATATCATCAAGTGCTATTTGTATATGCCTACATCCCCTCCTTACCCTATAGGTGAACACTAATACCATCTCAACAAGTGCGGTTTTTCTATGTCTACATCCTCTCTGGATCGTGATGGTGAACGCCAATACCATCTCAACAAGTGCGGTTTGTCCATGACTACATCCTCTCTGTGCCACTGAGGTGGAATGCTACACTCCACTCTACAGCTACGGTTTTTTTTCTACATCCCTCCAGGCCAAAGTGGTGATCGATAATACCATTTCAATAAGTGCGGTTTGTCTATGTCTACATCCTCTCCGAACCGTAGCGGTAAAGGCTAGTACCATCTCAACAATTGAGGATAGTCTATGTCTTCATCCTCTCGTGACCGTAGTGATGAGGGCAAATACCATCTCAACAAGTGATGTTTGTCTATGTCTACATCCTATTCGGTCCGTAGCGGTGAAGGCTACTACCACCTCAACAATTGAGGATAGTCTATGCCTTCATCCTCTCGTGACCGTAGTGATGAGGGCAAATACCATCTCAACAAGTGATGTTTGTCTATGTCTACATCCTCTTCGGTCCGTAGCGGTGAAGGTTAATACCATCTCAACAATTGAGGATAGTCTATGTCTTCATCCTCTCGTGACCGTAGTGATGAGGGCAAATACCATCTCAACAAGTGATGTTTGTCTATGTATACATCCTCTTCGGTCCGTAGCGGAGAAGGCTAATACCATCTCAACAATTGAGGATAGTCTATGTCTTCATCCTCTCGTGACCGTAGTGATGAGGGCAAATACCATCTCAACAAATAATGTTTGTCTATGTCTACATCCTCTCCGGACCGTAGCGGTGAAGGCTAATACCACCTCAACAATTGAGGATAGTCTATGACTTCATCCTCTCGTGACCGTAGTGATGAGGACAAATACCATCTCAACAAGTGATGTTTGTCTATGTCTACATCCTCTTCGGTCCGTAGCGGTGAAGGCTAATACCATCTCAACAATTGAGGATAGTCTATGACTTCATCCTCTCGTGACCGTAGTGATGAGGGCAAATACCATCTCAACAAGTGATGTTTGTCTATGTCTACATCCTCTCCGGACCGTAGCGGTGAAGGCTAATACCACCTCAACAATTGAGGATAGTCTATGACTTCATCCTCTCGTGACCGTAGTGATGAGGACAAATACCATCTCAACAAGTGATGTTTGTCTATGTCTACATCCTCTTCGGTCCGTAGCGGTGAAGGCTAATACCATCTCAACAATTGAGGATAGTCTATGACTTCATCCTCTCGTGACCGTAGTGATGAGGGCAAATACCATCTCAACAAGTGATGTTTGTCTATGTCTACATCCTCTCCGGACCGTAGCGGTGAAGGCTAATACCACCTCAACAATTGAGGATAGTCTATGACTTCATCCTCTCGTGACCGTAGTGATGAGGACAAATACCATCTCAACAAGTGATGTTTGTCTATGTCTACATCCTCTTCGGTCCGTAGCGGTGAAGGCTAATACCATCTCAACAATTGAGGATAGTCTATGCCTTCATCCTCTCGTGACCGTAGTGATGAGGGCAAATACCATCTCAACAAATAATGTTTGTCTATGTCTACATCCTCTCCGGACCGTAGCGGTGAAGGCTACTACCAGCTCAACAATTGAGGATAGTCTCTGCCTTCATCCTCTCGTGACCGTAGTGATGAGGGCAAATACCATCTCAACAAGTGATGTTTGTCTATGTATACATCCTCTTCGGTCCGTAGCGGTGAAGGCTAATACCATCTCAACAATTGAGGATAGTCTATGTCTTCATCCTCTCGTGACCGTAGTGATGAGGGCAAATACCATCTCAACAACTGATGTTTGTCTATGTCTACATCCTCTCCGGACCGTAGCGGTGAAGGCTACTACCACCTCAACAATTGAGGATAGTCTATGTCTTCATCCTCTCGTGACCGTAGTGATGAGGGCAAATACCATCTCAACAACTGATGTTTGTCTATGTCTACATCCTCTCCGGACCGTAGCGGTGAAGGCTACTACCACCTCAACAATTGAGGATAGTCTATGCCTTCATCCTCTCGTGACCGTAGTGATGAGGGCAAATACCATCTCAACAAGTGATGTTTGTCTATGTCTACATCCTCTTCGGTCCGTAGCGGTGAAGGCTAATACCATCTCAACAATTGAGGATAGTCTATGCCTTCATCCTCTCGTGACCGTAGTGATGAGGGCAAATACCATCTCAATAAATAATGTTTGTCTATGTCTACATCCTCTCCGGACCGTAGCGGTGAAGGCTACTACCACCTCAACAATTGAGGATAGTCTATGCCTTCATCCTCTCGTGACCGTAGTGATGAGGGCAAATGCCATCTCAACAAATAATGTTTGTCTATGTCTACATCCTCTCCGGACCGTAGCGGTGAAGGCTAATACCACCTCAACAATTGAGGATAGTCTATGCCTTCATCCTCTCGTGACCGTAGTGATGAGGGCAAATGCCATCTCAACAAATAATGTTTGTCTATGTCTACATCCTCTCCGGACCGTAGCGGTGAAGGCTAATACCACCTCAACAATTGAGGATAGTCTATGCCTTCATCCTCTCGTGACCGTAGTGATGAGGGCAAATACCATCTCAATAAATAATGTTTGTCTATGTCTACATCCTCTCCGGACCGTAGCGGTGAAGGCTACTACCACCTCAACAATTGAGGATAGTCTATGCCTTCATCCTCTCGTGACCGTAGTGATGAGGGCAAATGCCATCTCAACAAATAATGTTTGTCTATGTCTACATCCTCTCCGGACCGTAGCGGTGAAGGCTAATACCACCTCAACAATTGAGGATAGTCTATGCCTTCATCCTCTCGTGACCGTAGTGATGAGGGCAAATACCATCTCAATAAATAATGTTTGTCTATGTCTACATCCTCTCCGGACCGTAGCGGTGAAGGCTACTACCACCTCAACAATTGAGGATAGTCTATGCCTTCATCCTCTCGTGACCGTAGTGATGAGGGCAAATGCCATCTCAACAAATAATGTTTGTCTATGTATACGTCCTTTCCGAGCCATTGAGGAGGAACGCTATACTCCTCTCTGTAGGTACGGTTTGTTTTAGTCTACATCTCTCCAGACAGTAGTGGTGAAGGCCAATGCCATCTCAACAAGTACGGTTCGCCTACGTCTACATCCTTCTTTGACCGTGGTGGTGAAGTCCAATACCATCTCAACGAGTTCGGTTTGTCTACTTCTACATCCTTTCAGGGCCATTGTGTAGGAACGCTACACTCTTCTCTGTAAGTGCGGTTTGTTTACTTCCACATCCTTTGCGGGTTTTTGTAGAAGAGCAGATGAATATAAGTAAACATTTAGCCTATAGTGTTAGCTGTTTGTACGATAAATTTGTGTCTAAACAAACTTAAGCTTGTTGGTAGAAAATACTGAATTAATATTTATTGGTTGCAATTTAAATAATCGATAAACAAAGATCGCTCAGGAACATAGAAAACAGACGTTCTTAATTAATTAATGAGTTTTAAAGTACAACAACATCTTTAATAACCACTAATTACTTTCCATTTCGCTGGTTGGAGATTTCCTTATTCAATTTTTGTCAATAAGTATCATGAAAAATGACTCAATGATATGACTTACTAGCTAATATATGCATGAATCATCGAACTGTGATAATAATGAAATTCAGAGTCAATAGTTAATAAATACGTTGTATGTCATATCTCTTTCTTCGACATATCGAAGTGTGTAAGAGTCGGGGGAGGACAGTAGCGCCAATACTTCTACCTGTTTGCAGTGGTGGCTTCTAGGGTTCCATTTCATTAAATACATAGACCTTCTTACAAATAATAATATTTTATAAGTCACAAATATTCATGTTGTTTAATACCCCTGCACAGTGATAGATTTATTCTTATACTCTTTTTCCATTATGTCTGTCATGGTATATTACTTTCATAATACTTTTACTAAAGTGAAACGTCCTCTGCTACAACTTATGAAACAAATTTAAATGAGCGTAAATTTGTAGAAGATGACTTCTGCACTTATTAATTTCTATGAAAGTGTGTAACACTCGAGAGATAAACGAATTGCACCTGAAACTCAGGAAAAAAAACGGCTATAGGTTAACTCTAAGGGTTTTCTTCTTCCGTTATACGTTAGTTGAAGGTTATGATTAAATAATTTTTAATGAAGTTTTTTAAATATTCAGATAAGAAGTGAATTCATAAAACCACTGGTTTTATTAAATTTGGGGTGTGTAGTACATTAGAAGTAAGTCAAAATGTATTTCTACGGAAAATTACATTGTATCCTAACATTACAGGTAAATAAAATTAAATAATATATTGACTTCTTAAAGACTTTAGTTTTTAACGATAATTTTTATTATAATTGTGATCATGTCTTAAATCCTATCTAATAACGTTTAATTAAAATAAGTATAATTATTTGCAGAAAGTAAGTATATAAAATTAAAGTAACGATAATAATAACGCTCAGTATCGTGTCTTTAAAAATTTCTTTATAGGACATTAAAATATGAAATACTTATGTAGCAATAAATAAACTAATAACGATTTCCTAAAGGTTTTTTCTTAATGCAAATATGGAATCATCGACTAACAACTGCAATGCTTTTACAAATCAAATTACCAAAAATTACAGGACTTCCAAATTTCTTATCATTTTCTAAATTTTTTGATTATTTTAAGCTGTGAATTTTAGTAGACAACTAAATACATAATTTGTCTACTATATTTGACAAATATATAATTTGTTTACACAAATTGCTACTAAAACTTAATAACAAAATTGATTATCAGATTCACTTTGGGGACGTGCGAATTTCTCCAAGTTAGTACGAAAAAAAAACATTTCTAAACTTCATTCTGTGCAAACCAATGCATAATTTTAATACTGAGCAATACAATACTGTGAATGAGTATTGTACTTCTTCTACTTCATACCCATAACCTTACCGGGCGGTGACTGCAATCACAGCTTGACGAGTTTTCATTTATTATAACTACAAAGCCCAATGTATTCTCCATTGATAAACTATAAATGATTATCTCCTTTTCTTCTACTATATTCTCTTGCCTTAACGGGTGGTATTGCAATCACGGATCCACAAAGGTTCATTGTTTTAAACTATAAAACCCAATGCATACTCCATTACCAACCCGTGAAATAGTATTTCTTCATATTCTACTTTATACACTTAACCTTACCTGGTGGTGACTGCACCACGGAGCCACGAAGGTTCATTGTTTTAAACTATAAAGCCCAGTGCATACTTAATTGCCAACCTGTGAAATAGTATTTCTTCATATTCTACTTTACACACTTAACCTTACCTGGTGGTGACTGCAATCACGGAACCACGAAGGTTCATTGTTTTAAACTATAAAACCCAATGCATACTCCATTACCAACCCGTGAAATAGTATTTCTTCATTATCTACTTTACACACTTAACCTTACCTGGTGGTGACTGCAATCACGGATCCACGAAGGTTCATTGTTTTAAACTATAAAGCCCAGTGCATACTCAATTGCCAACCTGTGAAATAGTATTTCTTCATATTCTACTTTACACACTTAACCTTACCTGGTGGTGACTACAATCACGGATCTACGAAGGTTCATTGTTTTAAACTATAAAACCCAATGCATACTCCATTACCAACCCGTGAAATAGTATTTCTTCATATTCTACTTTACACACTTAACCTTACCTGGTGGTGACTGCAATCACGGATCTACGAAGGTTCATTGTTTTAAACTATAAAACCCAATGCATACTCCATTGCCAACCTGTGAAATAGTATTTCTTCATATTCTACTTTACACACTTAACCTTACCTGGTGGTGACTGCAATCACGGAACCACGAAGGTTCATTGTTTTAAACTATAAAACCCAATGCATACTCCATTGCCAACCTGTGAAATAGTATTTCTTCATATTCTACTTTACACACTTAACCTTACCTGGTGGTGACTGCAATCACGGAACCACGAAGGTTCATTGTTTTAAACTATAAAACCCAATGCATACTCCATTGCCAACCTGTGAAATAGTATTTCTTCATATTCTACTTTACACACTTAACCTTACCTGGTGGTGACTGCAATCACGGAACCACGAAGGTTCATTGTTTTAAACTATAAAACCCAATGCATACTCCATTGCCAACCTGTGAAATAGTATTTCTTCATATTCTACTTTACACACTTAACCTTACCTGGTGGTGACTGCAATCACGGTTTTACAAATTTTAATTGTTTAAATGTAAAGTCCAATGCATATTTCTTTGGAAACCTGCAAACTAGTATCTATTCTTCTACTACTACCGGGTAGTAACTGCAGTTACACCTTCACATATTATCGTTATTTTAAACTATAAAACCCAATGCATACTCCATTGACAACTTGTAAATGAGTAACTCTTCTTCTACTTTATACCCATAACCTTACCGGGCGGTGACTGCAATCACAGCTTGACGAATTTTCATTGTTTTAAACTATAAAACCCAATGCATACTCCATTGACAACTTGTAAATGAGTAGCTCTTCTTCTACTTTATACCCATAACCTTACCGGGCGGTGACTGCAATCACAGCTTGACGAATTTTCAATTTTTTAAACTATACAACCCAATGCATACTCCATTGACAACTTGTAAATGAGTAACTTCTACTTTATACCCATAACCTTACCGGGCGGTGACTGCAATCACAGCTTGACGAATTTTCATTGTTTTAAACTATAAAACCCAGTGCATACTCAATTGCCAACCTGTTAATGAGTAACTCTTCTTTTATTTTATACTCTCAACGTTACCGGGTAGTGACTGCAATCACGGCTTCACGAATATTCATTGTTTTCAACTTTAAAACCTAATGCATACTCTTTTGGCAACCTTTAAATGTGTATCTCTTTATCTTTTATTTTATACTCTTAACCATACCGGGCGGTGACTGCAATCACGGTTTCACGAATTTTCATTTTTTTAAACTATAAACCCCAATGCATACTCTTTTGGCAACCTGTAAATGTGTATCTTTTATTCTTCCTAATTCTTTCAACGGCTCTGTGCAATTACTGCAATCCGGCTCCACGAAATTTCATTGTTTTAAACTATAAAACCTAATGCATACTCCTTTGGCAACCTGTAGAAGTGTATCTTTTATTCGACTAAAGTATTTCAACCTAACCGGGCGATTACTGCAATCACGGCTTCACGAATTTTCATTGTTTAAACTATTAGACCTAATGCATACTCAATTGGGAAACTGTAAATGAGTAACTTTTCTACTTCTACTTTATATTTTTAATCTCACCGCGATGTTATTGCAATCATATCCTCACGAATTTTCATGATTTAAACTATAAAACCAAATGCATTCTCCATTGACAACCTCTCGGATTTAGAGCTATGGGTGTTCCGGCTTTGATTGTCATCATGACAATACGTTTCTTCTGTAATTGTTACATGCATCGAAATGGTTATTATTTTCATTTAGTGGACAAATCGTAATTTAGCAATTGACTTTAATTTTGATAGAATAAGAAATTTGAAGCATTAAGAAACAATTCATTAAATGTTCCAAAGTTCGTCTTTTCTTGGTTCTTATCTTCGTGGAGTCCTGGCCAAATTGGTCATGGTACCACATGGCATGATCCTTATCTTCGTCTTTTGTCCACGACGTTGGAAAAGCTTATTCGTTTTAACCTGTTTAATAGTAGAAAATAAACTATACGCCAAATTTATATTAAAAGTAAATGTTTTTGATCGTAATAAGAAAAATTCGTCAGTGTCTAAAAGTTTTTTCCCTTCAAGCGTACCATAAACAAATGCAAAGTCTCAGTTTTAAAGAGACTACAATCCAAAACAAGTGGATCGCTATGTTGCCATTGGCTGTTTTCAACACATTCCAAAGCTGAATACAGCCCTCGCGTAATACACAGTAAATAATGTAATCGGTTCCGGATTTATTAGAAAATATTTTAGAAGTATAGAATGTTTAAGTGCTGTTCATGGACTTTCGGTGAAATCTTCTACCCCAAGTACTGGGAGGAGTGGGCAATAGGACTTCTTCGTAGACCTCTAGCAGCCACTGACCCAGTGCAACACATTTAATTCCACTTTAATAGTAAAGAAATACAATTTTACCTTGTACTATTATTTGTTTGCTGTAACAAACTGTGATGTTACTTGTGTAAAGTAAGTAATGAAATTACTAACTTAGGTAAAGAAATTACTTTCTTGACTTCTAAATAGATTAGCATTTTAAAGGTTACTTGATTGCCTACATCATCAGGTATTACCTTGCATGCGGTTACGTCACTATAAAAATGCAGAATGAAATTTAACTCCCATCTAGAATTTCCCCGTAAACTACCACATGCAATTTGCTAGGTTAGAAACAACGATTTTAAGTTAATTTTGTCATTTTCCCTAGGAAGCTGGTTATTATAAAGCTGCATATTAACAGAGACGTCATTAAATAATAGTCTATATCTGAAATTCCCATTACAACGTAATAACACTTAAACTGCTATTGCACTTTAAGGAAAATTCAAAGAATAATGTAAAAAAAATTCTGTTTATATATTTTTATAATGGTTCTCAGTTATATAAAACAATAATTAACAATCCATAAAGACCAGTTTACTTCCCCTCAACGCACATTAGCATGATAACATCTTCTAGCGTAATTAAGGTTTAGCGTAATTTTCTTGAAATCGTCCGATGCATCACAATGCGCAAGTTACATTGTTACAACTGACTTCGTTCAAATATGTATGACATATTTATATTTATCACCTGAAAAATAATAGAATCGAATAAATGTTTTTCAAACAAGGAATTGAAATCGCCCGTTAAACTAACGGTAACCATACATATTAGTTTAGTATCAATATTTTTTGGTTTGGCCTTGTCAAGAAAAACCCGCGATAGGTTATACAGGAACCCTGAAATATTTTTTTATGTTTTTAATTTGGGACTTAAGTACCATTCAAAATGAAACAATAAAGCTATAACAATAATGAATACAAATGTCTAAAACATGCTGAAACACTTTTAATGTAGAAATAATCATTTATATGTTTCCTTAAATATATAATTTTTTTTAAAAAATCAACAAATGTATATAAATATTTGTAGTATACATTTTCATGGTTTTAGAATATGATAAATAATTACCTCGATGGTATAAATAAATAAAATCGAGGGTTTGCCTCGATTTTATTACCTCGAGGGTTTGTAATAAAATAAACATAAATTGCTTAAAAGGGTGGGAAATGAAGTAAACGTGGGTCAAAAATTGAAATCATATATAAATGCCTTGACAAAAAGGGTGGTGGAACAAGTTTTAGTTGTATTCAAGATAATAACAGTTCCATAGATTCCTTGAGCAAAAAGTTTTCAAGTATACAGGTATAACACCTCTACAACAGCCCTCCGCCCGAATAAAGCTGTAACAAATATTAGCCTAATTGGATTTTATTCTAATCTAGGAGTTTGCTTATACAAGTTAGGGGAATTTAAGGGTGTCGGTTTTTAGATCGAATCCTCAGCTTAGCATATTAAATTGGCGGACCCGACCGTGGATATTAGAAGAACTAAAGAGGGTAGTTATCTTCGAGGGAGTAGAAGAATAATTGGAAAGGTAAAAAGAAGTAGAGTTATAAACATTCGACGTCTGTAGATATCAAAGGAGCTACCCGAAACAACACAAAATAAGGGGAAAGGCCCAAGAGAGGGTATAGGATATGGGTCACAACCCATATTCATAAGCAAATAATAATAACTATCCTATATTTACCAGGGAACAAAAAAAGAGAAACTTAATTTATTTAAAAATATACTGATGTAAATGCGAAGAATTTGGCCGTTGCGTTGACTGTATACGCGTGAGCTCATGTTAGTGCGTCTGCCCTACCGGCTGAAAATTGAATCGGTCAACTATTCATTCAGCGTCCGTTAATTTGTAATAATTTATTGAAATTGATTCAATCGTTTGCTTCTGTTAATAATTTCTGTTCTGTCTGTATACAGACATTTTTCGTTACAGGCCTTAATTTGGTAGTAGAGGATATGTTTAATGAAATTACCTTGACATATTATTTCTCCATTAAATTCTCACAACGGTAAATACTACAATGTCAGTGTTCTGTTTTCCGTATTGTATAAACGAATTAATTTCGTCACACATTTATTGTATAGTTTTTATTTTTGCATAATTTTTACGTATAGTATTTTAGTTTTGCATAATGTATAAATGGATATTGATTATTTATTGAATTATTTACAACATACAACCATGTTGCACATTTATTGTGTATAGGCCTACTTCAGGTTTTATTTCTCAGACACTTTATTCCAGGCCTAGCGCTATAATTACACGGTGTTCTGTTTTCCCAACGTATAAATGGATATTGGTTTATATTGATTGCATAATGTTGCACATTTATCGTGTATACGTCAGGTTTTTTTTCAAGAACTTTATTTTAGGCCTAGCGCTATATATTACGTTGTCTTTGTTCAGTTTTATTTAACAATGTATAAATGGATATTGGTTTATATTGATTGCATAATGTTGCACATTTATCGTGTATACGTCAGGTTTTTTTTCAAGAACTTTATTTTAGGCCTAGCGCTATATATTACGTTGTCTTTGTTCAGTTTTATTTAACAATGTATAAATGGATATTGGTTTATATTGATTGCATAATGTTGCACATTTATCGTGTATACGTCAGGTTTTTTTTTCAAGAACTTTATTTTAGGCCTAGCGCTATATATTACGTTGTCTTTGTTCAGTTTTATTTAACAATGTATAAATGGATAATGGTTTATATTGATTGCATAATGTTGCACATTTATCGTGTATACGTCAGGTTTTTTTTCAAGAACTTTATTTTAGGCCTAGCGCTATATATTACGCTGTCTTTGTTCAGTTTTATTTAACAATGTATAAATGGATATTGATTACTTATTGAATTATTTATAACATACAACCATGTTACACATTTATTGTATACAGGCCTACTTCAGGTTTTATTTCTCAGACACTTTATTCCAGGCCTAGTGCTATAATTACACGGTGTTCTGTTTTCCCAAAGTATAAATGGATATTGATTTATATTGATTGCACCATGTTGCACATTTATCGTAATAATGTATAAATGAGTATTGATTGTATATTGATTAATGTATAACATGCGACCATGTTTACATTGATTCTGCAGAGGCCTACTACAGGTTTATTTTTCAAGTACTTAGTTTTAATTCTAAGTTCTTCTAAATAAACGAACAATCGAACTTTGTAATGCAGATAAGAATCTCAAGTTTAACTGCTCCTTTAAACATTTATGAAGTTATTATACGGCCAGAGCAAACTGATCAAACAGCTAAAGTCACACTAACTAAGGAGCCTACACACTCAACGTGCGTCCAGAGTTGGTGGTGGGGCGATTGAATAATTTTGCAAACTGTCCTAAACAAAAGATAGCCATTAATCGATTAAACGATTCTTAAATGTTTTGAGCTTAACGTTTTTTTAAGACCAAGAGTTAAAAGTTTAAATGACGTAATAATAATGATAAGAGTTGATTGCGTTTCTTGTACGCTTTTATTGGCTTTTAATCCGCTTTGATTCTGTTTGTAGTTACCTCAGCATTGTTCTCTGCTCCAAATCCTGTTGTTCTAGAATAGTTAAGAATGCAGTTAGCCAAATACCAAGTTAAGTCAAATCTAGTCTTTCTTCAGAGGACAAAATTCGGCCTACGTTCGCTTTGGAAGTTTCATGAAAATAAAACAAAACACTAAACACTACAAAAATACACACTCGCGCGCGAGCGCGCTTGTATAACTCATAAAAACAAATGATTTACATTTATAATTCATTAAAAAAAAGACGATAAATCAAAAATAATTATACATATTATATTGTAGTGTGTATATGTAACAGACGTATTTAAATTGAAACAATCGTTCAACTAAACTTAATTTTAAAAAAAACAGAACCGACTTTTAAAAAATTCTGAATACAAAGCAAAGCAAACATGCCTTTTATTTGCCAATCCTTCAAATCTATTCCAAACATTTTCGAAACAGCTAGATTTATGGTTGCTTGATTTCTAATGACTAAGTGAACAATAGTGTCTTTTCACGAAATACAAATTTCATGTTTTCGATATTATGGGAATATGCGGGACGATTATTGATCTTTGTTCTCCGAAAAAAATCATACAGTATCAAATTTGGACGGATAAAAAGTGAGTGATTGCATAATGTTTTCGCTATTGGAAAATTTATCTACTTACTTGCTTTTTAGTAAGTAAAAATTATATATTCCCAATCCCTAATAATTTTTTTCCTCAAGGTTAAAATAGCTTATTATTGTCTCTAAATCAGATGGATTGGGATGTAACTATAGTGACACCATTGGAAGGATTTCTCTATTCATCTGCAAGCAAAATCACTTTGATCGGTTCAATACTTCCAAAGTTATCGTGGAACTAATGTTAAAAAAAGCATCCGGGTTGAATAAAACACATCCTCCTACTTTGAAGTCTGTTAAAAATGAATTCCTTTAAGCCAAAAAACCAGACATTAACAACTGTGTTGGCCTCGAATAATGCATTACTGCAGGAGATGCAATACTGAAGATTTTGTATACGAAGATATAAAATGAAAATTAATCATGACACTGTATTTCTAATAGTACAAAGAAAATGAAACAATGGACAATTGTACGATGACAAACAACAGGCAAATAAAACGGGAATTTTATATATATAATCCAAATAAATAGGTAATTTTGGAAATAATTACAACTTATAATAAACACAAAGCCTGAAAACAATAGCCTACTAGAAAAGAAAAGTATACAAGAAAGAAAAATTATTGACAAAACGAGGGTGTTTTTAAGAGAAGACGATGTAAAACCAAACGAGGTTTTCAAAAGTATTATAAGAAGCAAGAACTATTAGACCAAACGAGATTTTAATAAGAAAAGACAACAATTAAACAAAATGAAAATTTCATAAGACTGCAATGCATATAAAAAACATAATGATTACATAAGAACGAAGAAAATATAAACCAAAAGAGAACAAGCAACAGAATTTTATAAGTGATCACGTAAAGGCCTAAATAGGACAAAAGAATATAAAAAACACACGTATAAACGAAATATGATTTTTAAATTACGAGAGTATAAGAGCGGATGACATAAAAGTTTAGAAAAAACCTAAATATTGAATCAGAGCTTTAAAAAACAAATCAAGGGTTTTCAATTAATAACCATATAAATAATAGAGTATTAAGCTCTGAACAGCAAACGTTAGATTTCCAAAAGGAGCCTCCCAAGCACCACAAATTCTGAAAACAGCATATAACAGCGTAAGAAAGAAAGGTTAGTGTATTAGAGACAAATTGGTATAAAACCTATGTGAACTTACTTACTATTGTTAATGTAAACAGGTGCTTGTCGATCGATAAACAAGTGTAAAACTACAAAATTATTTTTTTCCAATTAGTCGAGGATCTATGGCGAGTCCCACGACTACATAGTTCAGTTAAATTAAAACACATAGCCCAACCTTGCCAAAAGGTCTGGTAGTATTTTTTGTTGTTGCAGATTAGTTTTCAGGAAAGCTATTTTGGGACCTTATCAGTAATCCGAGGAGAAATGGGGCTGAAGAGGCCAAACTTACTCCCGTATGATTCTTGTTTCTGTTTCTCAACATGATGCCGTACACAAGCAACTAGATTTTAATATTTTTATAAAGAGTAAATTCACTTTATTTAAAAATTTAGTTTTCGTGCTTTAAAAGTTATTCAATTACCATTAGGCGTTCAAATTTGGAGAATGTTTGTCGACTTTTTCGAAACTGTGAGTTTTTCAGTGAGCCTACCTTTTGTCGGTTGTCACTCAATGAGTTTTTCAAAAAAGCTGGTGAGAATTAACCAAGAGCCCACATTTGATTCGTGGTCAGAATGGGGATTGCATAATTTAAAGTGACTGAAATAAAACACGGTTCGAAATCAGGGAAAATTGAACGGCGGGGGAAGTTAGGGTGGTAGGGACCCTTCAAAATTTTGAAATAAACTAAAGCTTTAAACGAATTTAAAGTACAAATAATAAAATACGGCGCACAAGAAACCTGGACGGTCAGTAGGGGAATGTCGCAATCTTTTTTTTTTTGTTTTGATACATGTTTCACCATATTTTGTCTACAGTTTTCTAAAAGCCTCTCCCGACCCAATAGCCGTCGACGCCCCTGGTTTTTTTCCATTGAGAAGTAAGTCATAAAATATTTTGTGTAATTGGAAATTATATTTAGAAACTAAGAAAATAAATATCACTAGTATCACTAAATATCGCTACACATGTAGTTAAGTAACAATTTATATCAATTTAAAATACTGTCCCACCCCCCTTCCAATATCATGAAACGTTCCCGAACTTTAAAGTATTGATATTAAAACCTGCTTTATATACAAACTGAATTCAAACATTATTCATCCGCAGTGTCTCAGGACGTTGCTTATGTTGAAAGGATCGTAATTGCTTTGACCCGAAACTGTGACAAATATGCAACGATTCTTAGTAACAGTTAGGATAGAAAAGAACGAGGTCGAACTGCAGATACTATCGCGTCGACTTCGCAACGCACTGCTTTATCCGCTGATCCAGACACCGGGGGGGGGGGGGGGGGGCTAATTCAACATCTTCCAATAGTATGTTCAAGAGTGTACATCGATGACATTTGTATGGTAGACAAAGTAAGTCTCAAAACACGAGTTTTTTCCTACTTGGGATCAATCCTTTCTTCTCGTATCAGGTCTATGTAACTAACTAGGGATATAAGTAATTTGTGTACTTAAGCTTTAAAAAACATTTTTTGCAAGCCTTTCAGCAAACCCAACATCCTAATACTTTTTAAATAAACGAGGCCTAGTGGTTCGACGTCAGGAACTAATCCCCTGGAATTTGATTAAATGGTTTTTTTCAGTGACAGCTGGCATTCTTCAAGGCCTTATAGGTCAAACTTAATAAGCCGGCATTTTTGAGCTACGGAATTTAACGAGAGACCGAAGACAGGGGGAGGGTGGAGGTAATTTTCAAAAACATCGACCCTTGGACTTTCGGTAACTCATAGGGTTGGCCCATTATTTTGATACTTGTTATTGCTTTTTAATATATAGTTCAAACAACATAAAATATAAAGAGGGCGTTCACGGAAGCGTGCTAATAAAATGCTCTAAAGTTGGGACGGGTATTTCGTGACTTACGGCCACGATGAGGGATGACGACAGTGTCTGATGCTTTATAGACGACGAATACACAATTTCTACCTAAGAGTCAAGGGTCAGCTTTATAAAGTTTGACCTGTACTCCAAGTAGAAGCAGGTCGTGCTAGAAATGTTACATTTTGCTCCTCTCTGCACATTTTTCTTTGAAGAAAAAGTGGTGCCTTAAATATAGAACTACTTAAAGAATATCTTCTGTAATTTGTGTTTTTTTTTGCTATCATTGCCCACATATCACATGGTTTCATATCTGTTTTTAAAATACAGCACTTCATTTTGGATTTTTCCATTTGGATTAGGTATACGCTTCTATCTTTTCCATTATTCCAGAAATTCTTCGACAATCAATGTAAATAGTATAAGGTAATGCTACGTGACAACAATTAATTTGTCGTGAAATACCCATGTATGTTTCTGTGTGTTAATGTGGGAACACCTCTAGTGTGCGAAATTTTCGACCGTGTCAAGTTATCATTGTAGAGTAAAGAATATCGAGTATTTCACCCTTTTCTAATGAAGTCAAAAATTAGCCTATTTAATACACATTAGCATAGAACCCCTACACAACTAACAGAAGAATAAGGACAATTGGACCTTTTAAAAGGTAGTTCCCCTTTGAGTGCAATGGAAATTTGATTAATAGTTATTAGTTATTATTTTTTGACAAAACGACAGTTTCACGATAAACGTGTAAACAAAATGGGAGACTCATATGAATAAGAAATAAAAAAGGGGAATTTTACATGAATGAATAACATCTAAACAAATTGTGTGTTTTAAATGAAAGAAAAACATAAAACACTAAAAACATAACAACAAAATGAGTGTTTATATGAACAGGAATCACGTAAACAAAATGGCAATGTTATATGAATGAAAAGCATACTAGTCTTAAACAAAATGGGTGTTTTAAATGAAAGAAAAATATAAAAAATTAAAAAAGTAAAAGGAAATTGAGTGTTTATATGAACAGACATCATGTAAACAAAATGTTAATATTATTTGAAGGAAAACATGTAAACGATATAGGCGTTTTAAATGAAAGAAAAATATAAAAAAACATATAAACAAAATGGGTGTTTTAAAATAGAGATAAACATAAAAAATTAAAAACATAAAAACAAAATGAGAGATATTATATACATAAATCGTGTAAACACAATGGTAGTTTTATATGAACGGGAAGCATAAAATAATAGGTACAATTGCTTATATATAGAAAGTATAAAATACGTATTTAAAAACTTACAATTAATAAGAGAAAACTACTTTTGAAAACAAATGGAAGTCTTAAGTTTTTTTAACTTGGACAAAAATCGATTTTAATAAAATAATTAAAGAAAAAAATTCACAGTTAATTTTATGTTTTAAATGAAAGATACAAAAGTATCATTGCGGCTTGTTGTTTGGGGAAATTCTTAGCAAAGTGCTACTTTTAAACATTAGCTGTAACTTTTTCTAGGATAGGAAAGTGGGAACGAGTTAAATCGTCGGCCTTGTGTTGCTCTGATCATTCAGCAAAGCCTAATGTAATTGTAAGATAAATAAGAAATGCAGTAGTAAGTGCCGGACAGTGTTGTAGCATAGTCTGGTGAACGCATGACGATTAGGCCTAGCCCGAAGTGTAAGTAGCCTAGCTTAGGCACAAATATCTCTTAATATGTTTGCTTTGTTATTTTCATTTTCCTTTCATTAATGTTCACCTACAGTCAATTTACAACAATTATTAACGATATAGTAACTTCTTATATTGATTTTGATATTTCACATCTTCACGTAACGGCAATAAAAACTATTGATTGCCTTTAAAAATTATGTTTTTGCTGTATTTAAAACTTTTTGATAAAGTTTAAAAAAAATGTTTTTTTAATTTAATATTGTTTCTTTATGAAAAAGGTGTGCTTAAACTTGTAAACTATAAATTAATAAACCCCTGCTACAAATATTTACACAACCTTTATGTACATTCCACTAACACGTTTAACAACACTAGGAGGTTAAAATAAACTTGCAGTCTCGTAGATTTGTAATTACTACTTTATTTCTAACCTTATGGTGATGCAACTGTGTTAGCGAAATGTTCATTAAGGTTGTGTAAATATTTGTAGCAAGGTTTATTATTATTTATTAGGTGAAATTACGCTTCTGTTCTCTCTATTGCTTTTGTAAGAAATACAATGTTTTATTTTTCACTCTATATAAGACGTTCAGAAAATTAACGCAGTATTTGGACAGTGTTGGTCGCCTAGAACAGAATAATTACTAACAACCTACATAATTGAAATGTTACAATGTAATTACCGTTAGACATTGTTGTTGCTTAAGTTCGATAAACAATAGATACGATCAAATAAGAAACTCTCTACTATGTACAAGTTTAGTCAAGTCTGAAGACGCTACAGCGTCACGACAAGGTGAGTTCGTGTATTTAGTATTATTATAATTTCTTATTTAGTATTAGTCTCTACAGTTTGTTGTGTGCGTTTGTTGTTATTTAGTTAGTGCAATAGTTGAATTAGTTTTCCATTTTTTTTAAATTGGGGTTTTACAACAGTACTTTTCGGAGATAGGCTTTGTTTGTGATGCCGTGCACTAACAAATTTAATATAGGCGTACAGTAAGTAACTGAATATTGATACATCATTATCTACACGTGTTTACTTTTGTATCTGACGTATTTTTCTAATTTCATTTTTACTGTTAATTTTTCGTTTACATTTAGACCTATATCTTCTTTTAATATTTATATTAACTGTATACTAACTTTTCAAAAAACGTTTTAATTCTTTTTTGAAATTTGTTTTTTCAATATGTACTCTATTATAAACTTCCTGAAGCGGGTAGTTGAGTAAATCCAGTTGGCGAGTGAGTGGTGGGAGAAAACCACCAAAATTGTAAGCAGGGTTCTGGTAGGGGTATAGGACTCTCTAGTCAGGGACTATTAGCTCTCGTGGACAGGGACGAATACTTGACATGAAGTTATTCCGCAACCGCATGGATACGGATACATAAGAATTTACTATTGATAAGATTAAACATTTGGGCATAAATCTCAATTAGTTAAAAACAATACTAGCTCTCGTAGACAGAGTCGCACCCCAGATATGCACCTATTCTGGAACACCCTGCGTAGGGAATCATACGAAGATATCAGGCCCTATATAGACTTCTTCAGCAAATGACTCATATGAAGAATGTACTATTGATGGGAATACATTTATTTGATAGGATTTGTACAATGAATCTACTATTGATAGGATTAAACAAAGGGGCATAAAACTCCATGACCTGGAAAGAATATTAGCTCTCGTGGACAAGGTTGCATCCTTGACATAGACTTAGTCTTCAACATCCTCAGTTTAAATTCATAGATGAATATCCTATTTATAGGATTACCCAAAGGGACATATAGCTTCATGAGTTGGAGTCAATATTACTTCTCGTGGACAAGGTTGCATCCCTGATATAGACCTTGTCCTCAACACCCTCAGTTTAGATTCATGTATGAGTGTACTATTGATAGGATTATCGAAAGGGACATAAAGCTCCATGAGTTGTAGCCAATATTACCTTTCGTGGACAAAGTTGCATCCCTTACATAGACTTAGTCCTCAACATCCTCAGTTTAAATTCATAGCAGAATATCCTATTGATAGGATTAACCAAAGGGGCAAAAAGCTTATTGAGTTAAAAATAACATGAGCTCTCGTGGACAAAGTTGCATCCCTGACATAGACCTAGTCCTCAACATCCTCAGTTTAGATTCATGGTTGAATGTACTATTGATAGGATAAACCAAAGGGGCATAAAGCTGAATGAGCTGAAAAGAATAATAGCTCTTGTGGACAGAGTTGCATCTCTGAGATAGACTTTGTCCTCAACACCCTCTGTTTAGATTCATGGATGAATGTACTATTGATAGGAATATCCAAAGGGACATAAAGCTCCATGAGTTGGACTCGATGTTACCTCTCGTGGACAAAGTTGCATCCCTGACATAGACTTTGTCCTCAACAGCCACAGTTTAGATTCATAAATGAATGTTATATTGATAGATTTATCCAAAGGAACATAAAGCTCCATGAGTTGTAGTCAATTATCACCTCTCTTGGACAAAGTTGCATTACTGACATAGACTTAGTCCTCTACACCCTCAGTTTAGAGTCATGGATGAATGTACTATTGATAGCACTATCCAAAGGGACATATAGCTCCAAGAGTTGGAGTCGATATTACCTCTCGTGGACAAAGTTGTTTCCCTGACATAGACTTAGTCCTCAACACCCTCGTTTTAGATTCATGGATGAATGTACTATTGATAGCACTATCCAAAGGGACATATAGCTCCAAGAGTTGGAGTCGATATTACCTCTCGTGGACAAAGTTGTTTCCCTGACATAGACTTAGTCCTCAACACCCTCATTTTAGATTCATGGATGAATGTACTATTGATAGCACTATCCAAAGGGACATATAGCTCCAAGAGTTGGAGTCGATATTACCTCTCGTGGACAAAGTTGTTTCCCTGACATAGACTTAGTCCTCAACACCCTCATTTTAGATTCATGGATGAATGTACTATTGATAGCACTATCCAAAGGGACATATAGCTCCAAGAGTTGGAGTCGATATTACCTCTCGTGGACAAAGTTGTTTCCCTGACATAGACTTAGTCCTCAACACCCTCATTTTAGATTCATGGATGAATGTACTATTGATAGGATTATCCAAAGGGACATAAAGCTCCATGAGTTGGAGTCGATATTACCTCTCGTGGACAAAGTTGCATCCCTGACATAGACTTAGTCCTCAACACCCTCATTTTAGATTCATGGATGAATATACTATTGATAGGATTATCCAAAGGGATATAAAGCTCCATGAGTTGGAGTCGATATTACCTCTCGTGGACAAAGTTGCATCCCTGACATAGACTTTGACATCAACACAATCAGTTTAGATTCATGGATGAATGTACTATTGATAGGATTAACCAAAGGGGCATAAAGCTCCAAGAGTTGGAGTCGATATTACCTCTCGTGGACAAAGTTGTTTCCCTGACATAGACTTAGTCCTCAACACCCTCATTTTAGATTCATGGATGAATGTACTATTGATAGGAATATCCAAAGGGACATAAAGCTCCATGAGTTGGACTCGATGTTACCTCTCGTGGACAAAGTTGCATCCCTGACATAGACTTTGTCCTCAACAGCCACAGTTTAGATTCATAAATGAATGTTATATTGATAGATTTATCCAAAGGAACATAAAGCTCCATGAGTTGTAGTCAATTATCACCTCTCTTGGACAAAGTTGCATTACTGACATAGACTTAGTCCTCTACACCCTCAGTTTAGAGTCATGGATGAATGTACTATTGATAGCACTATCCAAAGGGACATATAGCTCCAAGAGTTGGAGTCGATATTACCTCTCGTGGACAAAGTTGTTTCCCTGACATAGACTTAGTCCTCAACACCCTCGTTTTAGATTCATGGATGAATGTACTATTGATAGCACTATCCAAAGGGACATATAGCTCCAAGAGTTGGAGTCGATATTACCTCTCGTGGACAAAGTTGTTTCCCTGACATAGACTTAGTCCTCAACACCCTCATTTTAGATTCATGGATGAATGTACTATTGATAGCACTATCCAAAGGGACATATAGCTCCAAGAGTTGGAGTCGATATTACCTCTCGTGGACAAAGTTGTTTCCCTGACATAGACTTAGTCCTCAACACCCTCATTTTAGATTCATGGATGAATGTACTATTGATAGCACTATCCAAAGGGACATATAGCTCCAAGAGTTGGAGTCGATATTACCTCTCGTGGACAAAGTTGTTTCCCTGACATAGACTTAGTCCTCAACACCCTCATTTTAGATTCATGGATGAATGTACTATTGATAGGATTATCCAAAGGGACATAAAGCTCCATGAGTTGGAGTCGATATTACCTCTCGTGGACAAAGTTGCATCCCTGACATAGACTTAGTCCTCAACACCCTCATTTTAGATTCATGGATGAATATACTATTGATAGGATTATCCAAAGGGATATAAAGCTCCATGAGTTGGAGTCGATATTACCTCTCGTGGACAAAGTTGCATCCCTGACATAGACTTTGACATCAACACAATCAGTTTAGATTCATGGATGAATGTACTATTGATAGGATTAACCAAAGGGGCATAAAGCTCCATTAGCTGGAAAGAATATGAGCTCTCGTGGACAGTGTCACACTCCTGACCTAGTCTAATTCTGCAACCCCTTGCTTTTGAAATCATACGGAGAATGTGCTAATAATACAATTAGCCAAAAAGGAATAAAATTCCATGAGTTGTTAACAATATTAGCTGTCAGTGACAGGGTCACATTCTTGACTTAGTCCTACTCTGCAACCATCTGTGTAGGGATCATACAAGGTATTAGCGAATGTTTACACATTTCCGCTGGTGGAACGGGGAAGATTATTCTTCCCGTGGTCATGGTGGCTTGTCTCTGCCACTCGTTGTTTGGTGACAAGGAGAGTTGCTACTTCGTGTGTGACCTGAAGCTCCTTCGTTCTTTCTGTGTAGGCAATATCTTTCACGTTCTCGTTGAAATGTGAAAATGTGAGCATTGCAGGTTATGTTTAAAGTTCAAATAAGAATGGAGAATTTATGAAGATTTGGATGTATTTTTACTATTGCGTTTTTAACAGAGTGTATGTAGATAGATGTGTGGATATGTAAACACAAAAATAAAAACAACTGTGGTTATTAAACCATTTTAAACCTATTAATCGTTGGACCAAATATATTATCTGAAATTTTGTTCCATTTACTCGACTGAATCTTCATTCAGTTTAAACATGAATCTGAAATTCAATAGTACATTTTTAAGCTATTCGTATAAGAGCGTCTACTGAAGAAGGGTATTAAATCATTTTTCATAAATACTTGAGTATAACCTAGGAAAAAAATTAAATTAATATTTTACTTTAAGAGTAACTAGAAGAAACAAATTGAAACAAAATCTAGACCATAATTTGGGTGTGTAACAATAGAAGTGCATCTGTAGAAGTAAAATTCTAAGAGCGTTGTGGTTGAAATATGCAAGTACAGTAATACAATAAACAACAAAAATCCAAATTTTTCTAAGGGTATAATTATATAAAATCACTAAATTTGTTTTTTTTAAATTTTAATTATATCCCTTGTTTATGTTTTCATTGCATATTGTGTTAAGTGTCTGATATCTTATTGTATATAGTGTTAAGCGTGAGACAGTTTATTACATGTAGTGTTAAGTGTGGACGATTTCTTCTATATTGTAATAGGTGTCAGATATTTGTGTATTTCAATTATGTTGTATATTTCATTAGGTGTCAGACTGTTTATTGTATACTGTTTTAAGTGTCAGATAGTGTATTGTATATTGTGTTGAATGTCTAAATTTTTATTGTATATTGTGTTATGTGTCAGACAGTTTATTGTATAATGTAATAATGTCAGGCTGTTTATTGTATTTTGTGTTAAGTGTCAGGATGTTTATTGTTATTGTGTTAAGTGTCAGACCGTTTATTGCATATTGTAACAGACAGCTTAGTGTATATTGTGTTGGTGTCAGAGAGTTTAGTGTTCACTGTGTTTACCACTGTTTATAACTTTAAACCGAGAGAAGGACTGATAACTTCAAGGATCACTCGTTGATACAAAGCCACATCAGGTTAGTTGTAGCCTACATTAACCAACACGTTTGTAAGGCAATCACGTTCTGACCTAGAAACTATAATTCCATCTCTGTAACTGAACTTGATGTTTGGAAAATAATAAACGCAGTTGGTTGAATTTTTTAAAGTTTCTCTAACAACATGTCAACATGTACAGACTCGGCATATGCGGAACACCGTTCTAAAACATTTTAATGATAAACTGTTATTGACAATAGATTCATTTGGATGAGCTCTTTCACTACACCTGAGAGAGAGGACTGTGAGGATCAGCGCGTCACGTACAATTTTTCCGGGAGGCAAAACTGTAAACAAACAATTATTATTACACTAACCTGTAACATTTATTAATTTGATTGTAGCCTTAATTCTTTGGGGAATCAAAGCTCAGTTTAAGTGCAACTCGTATTTTACTTTACATGAGACAAAATCAGCAGAGCTGCGCATTTTATGTAACATTAATAAATTATATTTTGAGCTTTAATCCCTGTGGAATTAAGGCTGATGTTGAATATTGCAGTTTATTGCTACACAGTGAGATGATGACCTGCAAAGTCTTATTTAATTGAGAGGCAAGAGTTACGTGTGTTCGTTAAATAATTCAACGCATAAATCTTCAACTCGAACAAATAAAACATTACTTTATTAAAAAAAATATTAAATTACAAACAAAACATATTTGAGAAACATTGCGTGAGTTACAGATTTCATGAATTTTTAACAAATTATTTATTTACTGAAAGCTTCACAATTAACAAATCTATGGCTGAGAATGACTCTATTTTCGAGTTTGCTTTGCTAATTCCTTTCATATTTAATTTTTATAATTTAGATTTATTACAATTCACCACATGATGCCAAAACTTAAATTTTAATGATGCATTGAAAGTTTAAAGTACTAAATTAGAACATTACTGTTTAAATAATTAAATTTTGCAACTTGTTCACTAAAAGTCTTAATTTTTACAACTTAGCTGGTTTTACAATTGGTGAAGCCACGCATGTCTCGTTAGAAGAATTCATTAGAATATCAGCTCGCTCATGATTGTGAACTTGGTTCCGGCATTATTCAGTAACTCCGAGTCCCATCTACTGAAACAAAGGAATATTAGAAACTGTTACAAACCAAATGATTGGTTACTTTCAGGTATATTAAATACGACTTCACATAAATACAAATACAGCCGCTTATAACAAAATCCATATCAAAAGAAGTAAATACAAGAAGTGGCTTTATAAAGGATATAATTACATATAAAATCGATGCATAATATTGTAGATTTCACAGTTACGACAGTTAGCAACGGCTGTCTACTACTAACTGTATCACTCGATTTCCTAAGATAAGTAGATGTATGATTCTAACTTCCGTTTCAAAAATATTGTGTGCCTGTTAATGTATAGTAGAACCTCGATATTTCCGACCTCACTATTCTGGATCTCCGTATAATCCGAAACGGTTTTTGTGGCATTTTTTTTCTTTGATTTTTTAAAAATGGTTCTACGTTAAAACTTTAATTATTGACGTTAAAATATTAGTTCTGGACGTAATAATGTACGTTTATAAGCCTTACACTCAAGTATATACCAAAAAAGTACTTGGCTTTTTATACCGTAATCTTGGCTAGCCACTATTCACAGCATAGTGCGTAAATGCGGCCGTAAAATGCAATACGATACGTATTGCACACAAGGTGTGTGCGTTGACGTGACGTCCACCTGACTATGTACAGACAATTACAGTGGTAATCAACCAACTATTTTGACACACGCAAAAGCGAAATCCCACTTAGGTGACCTAATGGTTTATTTTGAACGGCATTAGGAAACCATCTCCACCTAGCTCCTTTTGTTGAAGCGGGTGCGTGATAAAGCAGCTCGTAAGCGCTACACAAAACTAACACAGCAGAGCATCACGTCCTTCTTTTCAATTCCAAATACCTCGATTCAAGCGCTTCCGGTGTTAAATACCTGTCGCCGCTCCTAACATCATGTCGCGTTGCTGTGAAATCTCGGTTGTAATGCCAGCACTATAAGAATTTATTGCGTTGGTAATTGTAGTACTTGGAATAGAGAATCGGGAATCGATTTCTTGGTATCGACATTAACTGACATCGAGTATCTGACTCGGTAGAAATTTTGGATCAACCCGTCACTAATATATATATATATATATATATATATATATATATATATATATATATATGTGTGTGTGTGTGTGTGTGTGTGTGTGTGTGTGTGTGTGTGTGTGTGTGTGTGTGTGTGTGTGTGTGTGTGTGTGTGTGTGTGTGTGAAGAGAAATAGTACAGGCATATCTGATAGGGATTGTAAAATATAGAAAAGACTCTACAATTACCCTGGTTTAGAAAGGGTCAAATGCAGGAATATCCGGTGAAGATTGTGATGAGAGAAAAGAGACTATAATTAAAATTACCTGTAAAAATAAATAGTGCAGGCATATCTGATGTGAATTGTGAGAGAGACAAGAAAGTACAATTACCCTGGCTTAGAACGGGTATAATGCAGGCATATCCGGTGGTGATTGGGAGGAGAGAATAGAGACTACAATTAGCATTAGCTGAGAAAAGATGTAGTGCAGGCATATCTGATGTAGATTGTGAGAGAGACAAGAAAGTACAATTACCCTGGCTTAGAACAGGTATAATGCAGGCATATCCGGTGGTGATTGGGAGGAGAGAATAGAGACTACAATTAGCATTAGCTGAGAAAAGATGTAGTGCAGGCATATCTGATGTAGATTGTGAGAGAGACAAGAAAGTACAATTACCCTGGCTTAGAACAGGTATAATGCAGGCATATCCGGTGGTGATTGGGAGGAGAGAATAGAGACTACAATTAGCATTAGCTGAGAAAAGATGTAGTGCAGGCATATCTGATGTGGATTGTGAGAGAGACAAGAAAGTACAATTACCCTGGCTTAGAACAGGTATAATGCAGGCATATCCGGTGAAGATTGTGATGAGAGAAAAGAGACTATAATTAAAATTACCTGTAAAAATAAATAGTGCAGGCATATCTGATGTGAATTGTGAGAGAGACAAGAAAGTACAATTACCCTGGCTTAGAACGGGTATAATGCAGGCATATCCGGTGGTGATTGGGAGGAGAGAATAGAGACTACAATTAGCATTAGCTGAGAAAAGATGTAGTGCAGGCATATCTGATGTGGATTGTGAGAGAGACAAGAAAGTACAATTACCCTGGCTTAGAACAGGTATAATGCAGGCATATCCGGTGGTGATTGGGAGGAGAGAATAGAGACTAACATTAGCATTAGCTGAGAAAACATGTAGTGCAGGCATATCTGATGTGGATTGTGAGAGAGACAAGAAAGTACAATTACCCTGGCTTAGAACAGGTATAATGCAGGCATATCCGGTGGTGATTGGGAGGAGAGAATAGAGACTACAATTAGCATTAGCTGAGAAAAGATGTAGTGCAGGCATATCTGATGTGGATTGTGAGAGAGACAAGAAAGTACAATTGTCCTGGCTTAGAACAGGTATAATGCAGGCATATCTGGTGGTGATTGGGAGGAGATAATAGAGACTACAATTAGCATTAGCTGAGAAAAGATGTAGTGCAGGCATATCTGATGTAGATTGTGAGAGAGACAAGAAATTACAATTACCCTGGCTTAGAACAGGTATAATGCAGGCATATCCGGTGGTGATTGGGAGGAGAGAATAGAGACTACAATTAGCATTAGCTTAGAAAAGATGTAGTGCAGGCATATCTGATGTGGATTGTGAGAGAGACAAGAAAGTACAATTGCCCTGGCTTAGAACAGGTATAATGCAGGCATATCTGGTGGTGATTGGGAGGAGAGAATAAAGACTACAATTAGCATTAGCTGAGAAAAGATGTAGTGCAGGCATATCTGATGTGGATTGTGAGAGAGACAAGAAAGTACAATTACCCTGGCTTAGAACAGGTATAATGCAGGCATATCCGGTGGTGATTGGGAGGAGAGAATAGAGACTACAATTAGCATTAGCTGAGAAAAGATGTAGTGCAGGCATATCTGATGTGGATTGTGAGAGAGACAAGAAAGTACAATTACCCTGGCTTAGAACGGGTATAATGCAGGCATATCCGTTGGGGGTTGTGAGGAGAGAATAGAGACTACAATTAGCATTAGCTGAGAAAAGATGTAGTGCAGGCATATCTGATGTGGATTGTGAGAGAGACAAGAAAGTACAATTACCCTGGCTTAGAACAGGTATAATGCAGGCATATAGGCATATCCGGTGGTGATTGGGAGGAGAGAATAGGGATTACAATTAGCATTAGCTGAGAAAAGATGTAGTGCAGGCATATCTGATGTGGATTGTGAGAGAGACAAGAAAGTACAATTACCCTGGCTTAGAACAGGTATAATGCAGGCATATCCGGTGGTGATTGGGAGGAGAGAATAGAGACTACAATTAGCATTAGCTGAGAAAAGATGTAGTGCAGGCATATCTGATGTGGATTGTGAGAGAGACAAGAAAGTACAATTACCCTGGCTTAGAACGGGTATAATGCAGGCATATCCGTTGGGGGTTGTGAGGAGAGAATAGAGACTACAATTAGCATTAGCTGAGAAAAGATGTAGTGCAGGCATATCTGATGTGGATTGTGAGAGAGAATAGGGACTACAATTACCCTGTCTTTGAAATGGAATAGTGCATGCATATCTGATGTGGATCGTAAGAGAGAGAATATAAACTACAATTACTTTGTAAAAGGTATAATGGAGGCATATCCTGTTGAGATTATAAGGAGATAATATTGACTACAATTCCCTTAGCTGTGAAGAGAAATAGTTTAGGCATATCTGATGTGGATCGTAAGAGAGAGAATAGAAACTACAATTACCCTGGCTGTGAAGGGGTATAATGCAGGAATATCCTGTTGAGATTATAAGGAGATAATATTGACTACAATTCCCTTAGCTGTAAAGAGAAATAGTTTAGGCATATCTGATGTGGATTGTGAGAGAGAGAATAGAGACTACAATTCCCTTAGATATGGAAATCTTGTAAGAATGTAATGAGCGCTAAACTTAAGTTAAACAGCTTACTTTGATGGTTGCCTAATTAAGAAGTGTTAAGCTCAACTAAGAACTTGGATTCTGGTAATCTATAGTTGTAAACAGCCTTGTCCAGGCAATCTGCTTTAGTTAACCAGTTATTTATTTTAGCTATTAAAGAAATTATGATTAGTAGAAGCTAAAGATGTGTAATGAATGTAAATATGTGGTATGGAAATGAAAGTTGTAATGAATGCTGCTGCAACCATATCGAAAGTGTGTTAGGAGTTAAAATTGCCTTTAAGGTACAGATCTGGCAAAAGTATCTAAAGTTTTATGCACAAGATTTACTGAATGGTATATTGTAAAATCTTACCCACTCACCAGTAATGTATTTAATTCTTCATATATTATTGTTTAAGTTGCTTGATGTAATCATCTTGAATTCACTGGTTAAACTAATTTTAAAAATACTTAAATAAGTGAATACGTAATTGCTTACTTGCTGACTCGTTTCAAAACAATCGTTGCTTTTACGAAGCTAACCGTTAGCTTCGTAAAAGGAACGAATGTTTTGAAACGTGTCAGCAAGTAAGCAATTACGTATTCACTTAGTTAAGTATTTTTAAAATTGGTATTATTATTTGTATGAAGTGGCATTACTCAGTGAGGTGTTACAGTTTAAATTTTTTTAAAAATATTATCTTTAAAAAATTTATCTGTAAAGATTAGTTTATATTTCAAGCATTGTCTTGGTTCACACAGTCAACACCGGATTTATTCTCCATCAGCGCTTGTTCTATTTCCCTTCACAGTGAGGGGCATTTGTGTTCCTATTTTCTTCCCACAATCCGCACTGAAGAATGCACAGTTACCTTTCACATTCAATGGATATTGTATTCCCTATTGTATGGCAGTAAATTAATAATGTGTAAGGGTTGATTCACCACAACTAACTATCAGAAGTACAAAATATATAAAAAAATGCCAAGTGTGTAGAGGGGCACAATCAAAACTGTGAGTAAAAAATGCGTTGATTAAGAGCTACCAAATTTGTAAAAGTGTAACCTTTTAGAAGAAGGTTGCTTGTTGTAATCATCTTGAATTCACTGATTAAACTATGATTAAATGATACTTAACTAAGTGAATACATAAATGCTTACTTGCTGAGGCGTTTTGTAACAATAGTTCCTTTTATGAAGCAAAGCCTCTACTGGCGGTGTCCCGCTAGGTACAAAGTTTGTCGGTGTGAGATTTATAAGTGTAGAGTAGGCAGGTTAAGTTGGTTGTGTGCGATATAATGAAACAGGGCATTGGCTTCAAAATGTATGTGGTCATTTAATACGTTTTCATTCTCTATTGTATGGTGTTTGTATATTTCATATTTTTCTAGGGTTGTTAGTTATTTATTTTGTTTTAATATGTGGAGAGTGTTTAAATTAGTATGTGTGTCTGTGTGTGTGCACTCCCTGTTTTTTAGAATTGTTGCGTAGCTGGATTTTGGGTTTGTGTGGTCTCTTGGGTTCATGTGTTCATCGAAGCGTGTGTAGAATGCCCTACCAACCCAATATGAAATTGATTAAACATGCTCAAAAAAGGTTTAAGAATGTATATAATTGAGATTTGGAAATATATAAAAATAATATTAAAAATACACTGCCAATCAGTGAAAAGCTTTGAAGTATGAAACAAACTAAAATATAAAGTTCTTGTTTATGAAATTGTTATTTAACCATATATATATATATATATATATATATATATATATATATATATATATATATATATATATATATATAGATTTTTTTAACTAGGAGACTGACAGACTTACCTTGGTAAGAGTCCACTCTGTAGTCTTGAAATAGAAACACATAAAAGCACTTAAACAATGATATATTTCAACCATACAGTGGTCTTTGTAAATCAAAGAAAAAACACAAAAAGAATTATGAGAGAATGAAATAAAATAATTATAAATTGTATCACAGATTGTGTAGAGTACATAATGGATTTCAAGACTACAGAGTCTACTCTTACCAAGGTAAGTCTGTCAGTCTCCTAGTCCAAAAAATCTAAATAATCTTTACCAACCAAAACTAACCTATATATATATATATATATATATATATATATATATATATATATATATAGTTATATATATTGACATAATATGGTGCAATTTATTATTTCAGTAAAGAAGTTAATATAAAAAAAAAATAAATGATATTTTAGTCATTGAAAATGACTGTTTTATAAAGAAATAATTGATCTATTATGTTTATTGATAAATAAAAAATAGCATAGAATTAGAAATAGACAAAGATTGGAAAGATGCAAAAACATTTAATGGTACCTATGTTTAGATGTTTAGATCTTATCAGTAAGTCTATCCATTATGAATCACTTCTAATGAAAAAAAAAAATTCACTCAGGAACCCTGAAAAGATCACAGAGGGTGATCAAAATAGTTTTATTTTTGTAAGTTTAAAAAAAAATGATTATACTCTATATATAATTTATATATATATGTAATATATATATGTGTATATATATATATATATATATATATATATATGTGTGTGTGTGTGTGTGTGTGTGTGTGTGTGTGTGTGTGTGTGTGTGTGTGTGTGTGTGTGTGTGTGTGTATGTGCGGTGTGCGCACATGTGTGTGTGTGTTAGTGTGTGTGTGTGTGTATGTGTGTGTGTGTGTGTGTGTGTGTGTGTGTGTGTGTGTGTGTGTGTGTGTGTGTGTGTGTGTGTGTGTGTGTGTGTGTATGTAAATATAATCATACATAGCTATAATCATTCAGCTGTTCTGTTTATCTCTTGTAGTGTTTGTTCATTTTTCATTGTACAATGCATTTATTTACGAATACACAGGTTATAATTTAAGTCATGTAGGCCTAAAGAACTGTATGGAATGCAAGAATATTAACAAACTCTTTATTTTTCATTAATGAGCTATTTATTTTTGATGCAAGTTTATACTGCTAATATTATTAGATTATTGATAATTACTTAATCTGGAATGATTAGAGTCACTGTAGGCTTAATAGTTTGGATGGTATATTAAGTTAAATGATTTTACACCTAACTGTTTTTTTTTTATTTCATTCCTTTAAATATCAGAATCAAACCATCATTGTTGATTTAATGAAAGGCTACAGCAATGATATGTTGTTAAAAGTTCTTGACCTTGAGCAAATTTCTTGATGAACTGGGTAAACCTCAAGGTCTTAATGGGTTATAATTGTGAGTGTACCACAGAGTTTTAATTATATAACAAAGAAAATATAACTAAAAAATTTGTATAGTATTTCTATTATTTTGTCTAGCACAACCTTATAGCTGAATACGATAAAATTTAAGGACTTGTTTATAAGCCAAAACGTTATTTTGAATTAGTGTCATATTTACAAAAGCAACTTTTTGTACTCCAGTTTGAACTTTCTTTTTTCTGGACATGTTATTTCAATACATTAAGAACGATATTAACATTTGACTTTGGTCAAATTTTTTATAATATCTGTATGAAGTTTTCTAGTAAAATACCATACTACTTAAGGGAAAATTGTAGTAGTTCTAAAATGTATGTGAACACTACTGATTACAGTAATTCTTGAATTTTCTTGAGTTCAAAATAGGATTCTTTTTATTTATATCTATAATATCTTTCTTTTCCAATGAAGCTAGGAATTCTGAAGAAAGAAGCCGGAAGAAAAATGCTAAGTGAGTTACAATTGACTTAGATCCGTGGAGGAACGAGATTGCTTGTTGGTCAAGCAGAAAGGAAGAAGTAGATTGTTAGCCTGAGTTGAATATATGGAATAGTATACCACATCCAGGAAATAAAAAGAGGGTAGAAAAAAGTTTCATATTTTTTGAAGAGAATGAAGAGACAGTTCATACAAGAAGTTATATTTTTTATAAACATTTTCAAGTAGAGGTTAAGTCATAAGAGTCATGGGCAGATATAAAAACATTGAAAAGATACTTAATAAATAATGTATATAAGTCAATGACAGGTTGTGTCAAGCTTGGTACTTTAAATAATCTTCAGGAATAAAAATATAAGTATATCTGAAAGTTAGGGAAACAGAAGTCCAGCACTCTTCGAATAGTTGTTGGTCTACAAAAAATTATCAGTAAATTCAACTCAGTTAGCAAGAGAAGCAACAACTTATCACACTAATTTGGTAACTTTTTCCTGGGTGTTGGCCTTCAGGTCTTGCAGGGTCCTTAGACATCAAATTTTGAGGTAAACATGACATTTCAAAAGTCACACAGACATAAACCACAAGGGTTGAATCAGGAGAGTAAGCTGGCCACTCCAAATCCCACCTTATCAAATTAGGTGTTTTGTACGATGTTCTCTCAAAATAGCCATTAATCAGTTGAGGAGCTTGGTCATTCCAAAGTTATTTTACGCATATAATTGTTTTCCAAAGCAAATACTCAGTACTTAGATAATTGATTTAGTGCTCTCAGCTGAGATGTGTGAGTACTGTGGAGGTTGCAATAATGACAGGATGGCATCAAAATTCGATATGGATTGATAAACATTTCTACCAAAGAATAATAACTATAGGCATTTCCAGGTCATAAATTATAGATGCTGCTAACATCATGACACACACACACACACACAAACACACACACACACATACATACACACACACACACACACACACACACACACACACACACACACATACACAGTCTTAAACCTATAACACTAGGAGTAGCAAAATATATTCTGGTATGGAACTACTTGATAAATGTAGATATATGATGATCAATTTACATACTGGGGATCTCGATATAGGTTGATTTCAATTCATTACAGTTATTATGCCATTTTGATGTAAAATACTGTACTTTGAGAATAACTGCTTTTAATTTTCAAATGGATTAGATTTTATGGACTGCTATATCATTTGCAAATGTGGTACCAGTATTTTCTAAAATTAAGTTCACAACTGAATACAATAGTTTGGCTTGAATTTTCTGGGAGTTTATGTAGAGGATTTTCCTAGATGTGTTTTTCATAAACTACTAATGTTAATGAGACCAGCAGAAACTGTTTAACCAAATGGTGTGTGACTTGCTGGAACAATGTCTCACCTTTGAGAGTATTTGGAGACCAAATAAGCAGTAAATCATTCTGATATTAGTAACTTAAGAGGTGGTAAACTTTAATCAGTAGAAAGTAACATATAAAAGATGGTCAAATTTGCCGAGGCAAGTCCATCACTCAGTGATTCGACAATGGTCAAGTGACCGAAAGGCGCCTCATCACACAAGGTAAAATCATTGCACTTAATGGTGGATAAAATTACTTACAATAGTAATATATTAACTTCATATATATATATATATATATATATATATATATATATATATATATATATATATATGTATCACTTACACTATAATGTACTTAAACAAGGATCTTACTTGGTATATATGTAAGTTAACTTTCGCAGACTAATTAGGTGTCTCCATTTTCGAGCATCAACTGAGACTGAGTTAAATACATCATAATGCAAGTGATAAAAGAATAGAAGAAAAAAGTGTTGTTGCAAAGTTAAATACACACACACATAAATATGGCAATATATATTCACTGTACTCTAGTGAAGGTAGAATCAAATAATAGTAATAATTATAATATAATATTTTTTAAATTATCGGTTGCATATTATAAAACAATGCAAAGGTATTTTCTGCATGTAAAAACAACACACTGATATTTCAATGCAGTACATTGTCACGTTCAGAGGTTTAAAATTATTATTGCTATGCTCGCAATAGATATTCTAAAATACCTTCTAGTCATATATAAAATGTAGTAATAAAGAAAATGTGAGGAGAAAACCACTGGCAAATGATCTCCACTTTTTCTGACCACATATGTCAGTGATGTTACGATACGATAACATATCAGGTACCAGGGTTCAGTGTCAGTGCAAAAAATATGTTTTAGATAAAATATGAGAAGGTCGCAACATACATTTAACATCAGTTAGTGCTGTATGAGTGTCTATCTAGTGATAGTATCATTGCTAGAATTTTTAAAAGTTTTACTGCAACTCTCGGGGGAGCCTGTAACCCCTAGAGAGCGCGTCCCCAGGTGGCGGATAGGGGAATGCCTTCAATGGTTTACCATTGGGTGGTAGGAGTGAAATAAAATAGCTCCCGCGGACCAACAGGTAGAAGTCCAACCTCTCGAGGCAATGGCACTCACCATGACTAGTGCAATGAACATATGTGATATAAATGCTACCGCGTTCGGGGCAGCCGACGCGCCGTGCCCTGCAGTCCGGGGGCACGCCGACAAGTATGCTACGAGGACAGCGACTCTTAAACAAGCTAATGCTATCGCGTGTGAAACAGCTGACGCGCTTTGTCCTGCAACTTTAAACATCTTACAGTTGAACGTTAACGGCACACAGAGAAAGATGGACTTACTCTCATGCCTACTTCACGAAAATAATATCCACATAGCCTGCCTACAAGAGACTAAACTAAATCCAAATCTAAGCCTCAAGATCAAAGGCTACACGGTTATTAGGAAAGACAGAACAAAAAATCTCGGAGGGGGTCTTGCCTTCCTTGTGAAAACTCCTATTGTCAAGTATGAAGAATTCTCACCAGCTCACAATCTACCTAATGACTCCAATACTGAAGCACATGCTATCAATCTTCTCCTACCCAAATGCACAATAACAATTGTCAACGTATACCATCCCGACAATTCTGTACTTGACTCGGACTTCATTAAACACCTCTTCTCCTCCTCTTCTGACATCAAACTACTTCTTGGCGATTTCAATGCCAAAAGCCCCTCATGGGGATGCCCCCAACTTGACAGCAAGGGAGAAGATGTTGAGGACCTACTATTGGACTTAGATCTCTCAACTTTAAATACAGGAGAAAACACCTACCTATCAAAAACAAATGGCACGACTTCCCCCCTCGATATCACAGCAATTGACGTCTCACACCTCGACCTTGCTGAGTGGAAAGTTGTTAAAACCGGCATCAGTGATCACTACCCAGTTATCACTTCCCTCAACCTTGATGTCGATTCTGGACCCCAAAACAACAAATCGTGGAACTTTCGCAAAGCTAATTGGGATAAATTCACAGAAACCCTTGAAACTCATTGCAAACAAATACCAGCCACCCAAAATTTGGACAATCTCGTTCAAATTTTCACTTGTGGTATACAGAAAGCAGCAAAGCTCTCCATCCCAAGGGGAAAAAGAAAGAACAATTGGGTGCCCTATTGGAAGGATCGTAATATTGACACCTTGATTCACGAAAGAGATATGGCCTGTAATGAACTCGAGAAGAACAACAACGTTGTAAATAGAACAAAGCTAATAGACATCTGTAAAAAGGTTGAAGAGGAAATTTCCACCTGCAAACGCGACAAATGGGCAGATCTCTGCAACAGGCTAGATCCTAGGAAAGACCATCAACACTGGAAGGTGATCAAATCCCTTGATACAGGCAGCATCCTACAAAATAATGGCCCCACCTCTAATATTATCACAGACAATGGTAAACCATCCAAAACTGACAAAGACGCAGCCAACATGCTGGCTACACACTACGAGAAAGCAAGCAGACTGAGCTTCCAAAACGAAGACAGAAAACAAAACAGAAACTACAAGCAAGCCATACAAAAAAGCAAATGTTTTGAGCAAAAAGACATCTTCATTGATGAGCTCACTTTAGAAGAACTCGAGTGCGCAATCCGTAACCTCGACCCCAATAAGTCTCCAGGTATAGATCTTATCTTCGGCCAAATGGTTAAATACTTTGGAGCGTCTGCCAAGCTTACACTTCTCCAAATCTTCAACTTATCTTGGAAATCAGGCAAACTGCCCATTATATGGAAGAAGTCTGTTATTATACCGATTTTAAAACCAGGCAAAGATGCCACCAGCTGTAAGAATTACCGGCCTATCTCCTTAACCAGCATCCTGTGCAAACTAATGGAAAGAATCATCCACACAAGAATCATGAACTGGCTAATCGATCGTAATATTTTACACTTCTACCAAACAGCATTTAGAGCCGGGCACAGTACAGTAGACCAACTTTTTTACATGGTTCAGTCTATCATCGATGGACTCCAAGAAAAACCCCACAAAAAGACTACCGCTGTCTTCCTTGACCTCTCTGCAGCGTTTGACAGAGTCTGGAGGCAAAAACTCATTGTTATTTTACACAGTGCTGGCATCAATGGCAACTCATTGCTCTGGATAAACGATTTTCTCAGACATAGAAAATTTGTTGTGAGAGTAAATGGAAAGTATTCCAAGACGCACAGATCGTGGGCGGGAGTCCCACAGGGATCGGTCCTCAGCCCTCTGCTCTTCCTCATGTATATGAACACCATCCATGAACACATATGCAATGAGGCTAAAATTGCCTGCTATGCAGACGACATCGCTATCTGGCATACACACTCTGATATCTCAGTCTCTGAACAAGCCTTAAATACCAACTTGCTTGGCATCGAAACCTGGGCTAAAGACCTTAAGATCTTTATTAACCCTGATAAATCTAAATCTTGTGTTTTCTCAACAGACAGAAGGAACAGACAGACTCACCATCCTAACATTAGGCTCCACAATACTACCGTCAAACAAGTCACGCACCCCAGATACCTTGGTCTCACACTCGATGCGGAACTGAGATTTACTAAGCACACTGAAACAGTTTCAAAGAGAGCTCTGAAAAAACTCAGCATCCTGAGCAGACTTTGTGGTTCAAACTGGGGTTCCAAACCAAAGACACTCCTAAATACTTACACAACACTCATCAGACCAATCCTTGAATATGCAGCACCAATCTAGGCTCCAGCATCTTCATCCTCAAAAGTCGACTCCGTCCAGTACAGAGCCTCCAAAGCCATCATTGGAGCCGTCTCATCTACAAATAATTTGAAAGCTGAAACTGAATGTGGCCTAACCCCATTGGAAAATCGGAGAAAATTCGCTACAGTGAAATTTACAAACAAAATCAGGAGCAATCACGAACAACATATCTCAAAAGTCACCTTTCGGAACTGGTCGGAAAAAACCAGGCTAAAGAGATCTTCTACTCTCCAGTACGACAAAAACATCAGACAGGACATCAACCTACAGCACACGAGCCTTGACATCTTTCAAGAACCCAGGTTCCCGGTCAAACCACCCTCCTTTGTGAATATAAACTTGAATCTCCTCGAACCCTGCTCCAAAAAAGAGCCTCAAGAAACAATCAAGAGGAAAGGAATGGAAACTATTGCCAAGATTTTAAAACCACACTTGGTCGCTGCTTACACCGACGGCTCTTCGAATTCTGACTGCGATAGAGGTGGATCCGGAATCTTTATAACCTACCCTGATGGCTCAACTTCCAGACACAAAATTGCAGCAGGCAAAATCGCCTCCAACTTCACAAGCGAACTCATCGCAATCAAAGAAGCTCTGAGTATTTACCTCATTTGGACAACACTCAACCCCTCTGATGGCATAGTAATCTTCACGGACTGCAGATCTGCTCTTCAGGCTCTCCAAAAAGGAAATACAAACCTCGCCCAAAAGATCAATACCCTTCTGTCCTTAATTGAGGAAAACAAGAAGCTTTGTACGCTTCAATGGATCCCGGGACACGTCGACATCAAAGGGAACGAAGAGGCCGATTCTTTGGCCAAGGAAGCGAGGACCATCGAACCAGCCCCCGTGATTACAACATCTTTCGACGTAAATGTCGTTGCAAAACAGAAGCTCTGCCATAACAACCGAAGAAAATCATCACTTCCTGAGCTTAACTTCGACAGGGAAATAACAAAAACAATTGCCAGACTGAGGACAATGCACCTCAAAGACATGAAAATCTTGCCTGATGGATCAAGAACATACACTGAATGTAGGCACTGCCCAGGGATACAGCTTGATCCCGATCATCTCTTCAACTGCCCGTCCATCATTGCAGCACTATTTAAGATTGACTTAAACTGTTCTAGGGAGACTCTTTATACGGATAAAGCTGCAGAGGTGGCCAGTGCAGTGCTTCACGCCTTTGGAACCGTGTAACTGTGCTCTCTCTACCTTTCTCTGAAATTGTTTTTATTGCACTTGTCACACGACAACAACAACAACAACTGCAATGATTTTTATTATGTATCTAATATTTGCTCTCTTTTTATATGGTATATTGTGTGGTTCTATTTGCATAACAAATAATATAGCATAATTTTACAGGATTTATCTCACATTCACTCATTTACGCCCAATGTAAACTATGTTTTAAAGTTTATAATATGATTTTATTTAAAAATGTCCCTTATGTGTATATTATAACTTAATATACTTATTACGGTAAAAACGCACCTACTGAACATTTTATCATTTCCCTTGGCGACAAAAGTCTTTCCTTTCAGTACATTCAGTAGCCCTTAATTTTTCAGATGATTTTTAAAATCACTAAGCAACAAACTAAAAACATTTTCAGATTTCCAAAAATTTATTGACTAAGTTTATCAAATTCAAGAGGTATAAAAATTAAACACTATATACCCTAAAAAATAAAGAAAGAGGTAGAACTCTGATGCTCAAAGATAATGTCTTCCATAATGGGGAGACTGAAATAGATACAAAAAATATTCAAACAATTGGAAGTATGTATTAGACAAAAATCTAAAGGCTAATATTTTTGTGTATATTATTAATATCTTGTTCAATATTAAGCGGAAAGATGTGTATTATTTGATTGCTCATCTTAAGTCTATTTATATATACTATATTATTTATTTAAACAAGTAACTTACTGAAATTTCATGATGAAAGCATTTAACAATGTACTGAACTTTGAAATGCACCTGCTGTAAAATTACAGTAAGTTTACCTCTTTACAAAACTGTTTCAGTAAAGGGATTAGTCTTAGAAATTAAGAGAGATACTATTGAATATAAGAAATGTTTGTTATTCACAGGAAATGACTTCAACACAAAAGAGCACGTGGAAACAATCAAAGGTGAAAAGTTGGTAAATGAAATCAATGAATATAATATGAAGGAATATTCACATATAGACCAAATTACCTTTGCAATTGCTCCTGTGCAAGCACAGGAGTAATATATTAACTTATATATATATATATATTAACTCATATATATATATATATATATATATATATATATATATATATATATATATATATATATATATATATATATATATATATATGAAGTTGATATATTACTATTGTAAATACTTTTATCCACCACTAAGTGCAATAATTTTACGTAATTATATATATATATATATATATATATATATATATATATATATATATATATATGTATATACACAGTAGAGTCTCAAAATTCCAAGTCCAATTATATATATATAATTAGGTAAAACTATTGCACTTAGTGGGGGATAAAAGTATTTACAATAGTAATATATCAACTTCATAAAGTCAGTGAAACGGAAAAATAATGGACAACGTAATAATATATATATATATATATATATATATATATATATATACATATTAAATATGTACTAGTTTTTCACTAAAAACATTTGAACATATGTTAGTATGTTACACTTGCCTGTAGCGCACTTACTTTTTTGGTTATTGTTTCATTATTGTTTCATGAGATGTCCCATTGTCAACTCAGACCGTAATTCCAGAGTTATGGATGTTCTCAACAATAAAAAAAAGTAAGTGATACTGCATAGGCAAGTGTAACATACTAACATGTGTTCGAAGGTTTTAGTGAATTGTTTTTAATCACAGCTTATTATCATCTTTTTATACTTCATAGTATTGAGAGATGTATTTTAGGCCAGGCTATACATGTGTGTGTGTGGATGGGTGTGGTATTTAGAGCATCGCTTAATCCTCTTTAAGGTTTCACCCTGTCTGGGTTCCCTCTAGAACCGAACAGATAAAATTAATAATTAATTATAATGTATGATGTGTTTAACTTCAAATTCAAATAGTCTTTTTCTTATACCAAATACTTAATAGTCTTTTTCTTATACTCAATAAGAATAAATTGTTTACAGATGAAATGCTTTGTGAATTGTTTACTGCTGCTTGTTATTACTCAAACACTTGCACAACGATCGTTCCCACCACTTACCGAATCTGGTTTGCAGTACCTTGCTAAGGGGTTACTCCAAACCAGTGAAGAGCCTAGAGATGAGAGAAACATTCTTAAGGAGTATGATTTCATCGTAGTGGGAGCAGGGTCTGCCGGCTGTGTTGTTGCTAGTAGACTATCAGAAGTAAGTGGCAAAACTGAGACACTTCAAATAACAATCTCAGAATGCAATGAGAATATTATAGATATGTTTATACATATAACATTCTAACCATTTTTATTATACTTGCTTTCTGCTAAGACATCAGTGAGATGTTTCATAAATCTGTAATTGAGGAAAAACCTCATGTCTTAAGCATTTAATAAATTCAAAATTATGATAATTTTTTGTTACATATAGGCCTACATGTACATAAAATAATTTTAAAAATTACCAAAAATAAATATGATCTAAAAAAAACTAAGGCAAAAACAAAAGAGCCTCATGACTGAAACATTTAGTAATCTCAAAATTATATACATTTTTTCAGTGACACATACACATAATGTACATACAATAATTTTCAAATTACCAAAAATGAATATTATCTTGTGATTTGAAATTTCAGAAACATTAGCAAGAAAGTATTGGCCAGAGCAAGAATTATAATTATTAGACACATATACACACACACTTTATTTATTACTGTTTATTTGAACTGACTTCAACATTGAGTTTCTATTATAAAACAGAGATTAGTGTGTTGTGCTCAACTTACTACAGAATCGTGACTTGTAGCAATGATACCACTAAAGGTAATGTTGTCAGATAGTGCCACTGTCAAGGTACACTTACTGATTGACTACTTCATGCCGTCTATTTTCCCTTCCAAATCACAGTTCATTTAAAAAAATATAGCAACATTGGTATTACTCCACTGTAAAACTTCATACCACATTGGCTCTGCCATGACCACCTTCCTAAAGTCATATTAAATCTTTTTCTGAATTGCATCCCCACTCTAACGCAGAGAGTGGTATGTAGCTCATCACTGCAAAGCCAATGCAACGTGAACTTAAACAATGAGCCCTCAATAATGTTGGTATAATCTTAGGAGTTGTGGTTTGCCCATGTAACTTACAAGCCATTGGCACTATCAATAAATCAGTGCTCTCAGGTAGTGGGATTATCTGACAACATTACCTCCCTCAAATGTTGTCATTGTACCTAGCCCTGATTCAGAATTAAATTGAACACATGCAATATCGTTAAAATTTAAACCTGTGGAAATACTTTTAGAGCAAAGCTTTTATTTTAATAATTTACAATGAGTAACTTTTAAGAAAGCAATATACACATTTTAGTATAAATAAACCAATAAACGACTATATATATTATTTAAGAAGTATTTCATTAAAAATAAAATGTTGCTTTGTATATCATTCATAGAAATGTTTTATTAATTTTTGAGTTAAATTTGTGATATTTTAAAACAAAAATGTTATCAATTTACAATGAACTGAAATATTAGTATTAACCTAAAATACAACAGAGTCTCGATAGTTCGAGGTAGATGGAACCAAGACCCCCTCGGATTACATGAAGATACATTCTTGTATATTAGAAAAAAACTTGAGTTCTAATGAACCCTAATACTGTAGCTACAAAGGTAAAAAATAAGTACTTTATTGATTACAGTACTTACATAAACTAATGTTGCTTTGGAATACATTGTTCATCATGGTTGCTACATTTTTCAGAAAACATTGTTATGGGTCTTCTGCTTTTGTTATCGGATCGTTTTTGTCCTACGGTGTTGTGTAGACGTCAGCAGAAGCACATCTATTGGCTTGGTGTCTGTCTCTTTTTCAATATAGTGTAGTGCAGTTTCCAAGGCAGTTTGGTTGATCCTTCACTGTGAACAATTTTCCTTTCTTGTACCATCTCAGTCAAACTTTCATCTTTTTTCTCGTCATCACTGTCTTTTTGTTTTTTGTACCAGTTTTTTGTACCATTTCAATAATCATAACATTTGTTATCTCAAACTGTTCACATCAGAATTTTCACAAACTGGAAGTTTCTTGATAAGAAATGTCAAATCGGTTTCTTCTTCCAGATCAATAATATAGTAAACAGTTTCATTATGATTCAGGAATTTATAGTTAGTTTTTGAATAGTCAGGATTTGAATAGTTCTCTATCCAGCCAATCAGCACTTTTGTTATTGTATGAAACCGGCAATGCTGATGTGGAAATGCCTTTAAATGAGCTTAGCTGATTAATCCCATGGCTTAGCCGACTCGAATATAACGGAAGCTTGAAATATCGGGACTCGGAATTTTGAGACTCTACTGTAGCTCCAAACAAAAATGAAGGAGGGTGGAGGAACTTGGGTGTCAGAAAGAGGTTCTCACAAAGTTTAGGCAGTGGTTTTATTTGTTATTATATGTACTTACAGGTAAAGAACTGGAAAGTATTGTTACTGGAAGCTGGATCACAGGAAAATTTCATTATGGATATTCCTATAGTTGCAAATATGCTTCAATTTTCTGATATTAATTGGAAATATAAAACCGTGTCACAAAACAACTACTGTCAAGGTACTGTACTATCATTACTTAAGTTCATATCTCATATCATGAAAATTCAGCTCATACTCACCTGATTTAGCCTTTGTATTTGTCTTTGTCATGTACAACTGGGTTCACTAAAAACACCCAATATTATCCCTTGATCCCTGCCTACACATTTCTGTTGGTGTTACCATTTGGTTTACTTTGGCCTTTATTAATCTCCTAGATTTAATACCAAAATGGGATTTTGGGAACAAAATTATTATTAAATAGAGAAAGGCTATAAGGTACTAGTTCAGTGTGCATCTCTGAGAAGGGGCTTTGACCCTCTAGTCTCTAGTGATTTCTCACCCTTCTCTCTCTGCCACAATGTGTAAATGTCCTCAGACTACCTAGAGTGGATGCATTTGTTTAAAATTGAATCTCAACTGACTTTAATAGCAAGGATTTATAAAATATACCAAAGCAGATAAAGATATCAAATGAAAAAAAATTGGCACAGACATTTTAAATCAATTTGTGAGAATAGTTAATTCTATTAAAACATATACTCAAAAAAGGGCCCTTCTTTAAAATACTGTGTTAGGAAAACAGTAGTTTATACAATAACTGGCTGTTACACACAAAGATTTACTAGAACTCCCATGTGAATGGAAATATATCACTCTGTTAATTTGCAAGACTATTTTCCTTTAACCCTAGATCACTTATAACTCGTCAAAGTGACGACGCAACATTTCAAAAATTCTGTATCTGACAAAGGAGCGGTTTGCGCTCATCCATCTTCTCAGTATCTTCGTACCTACAACAGCTGATGTTAGATGCCCACTTTTGCTGTTAAAGTTGGCACGTGTAGTTAGTGAAACACAGCTCATGTCGTCATTTTGACGATATGTAAGTGGCTGTGTGACTTTTTTTAAACTTGTGTTCTCTATACATATTTTTGTAAAAATTCTTCAACTTTATTAAAAACCTGTTCTACAACTCATTCGTTTGTTATATTCTGTGTTTTTTGTAAATAAAATGTGTTTAATATTATTTTCAAAAGACTTTTTTAAACATTTATGGTTCATTATTTAATTAAAAAGTAGTCATCGTAATCATTATTTTTCTTTCTAATGGTAGGATGGGTAGCTACTTTATGTTTTTATCAAGAGCTAAAGAGGTATGGGTATTACAATCTTTATCACATTAAACAAAAAGCATTATTTTGGCATATAAAAAAAACAGAAATTAGAGTAGTCTAATTAACGATACGTAAGTAATTGTGTGACAAAATTTATACATAAATATTCTAGGATTAACTACACTCCTCCATCAAAAGTCTTTAAAAAATCAATTTATGTGAAATTTTCAAATATTTCAACACATGGAGTTTATCTTTTGACAGTAATATTTAAATTATTTCTGAGGGAGTAAAACTTACCCATTGAACCAAAAGATATTTTGGGAAGAATTCATTAGTAACTACTTTGGCCACTTTGTAAGGGTTAATTAAATTTCAGAAAATAATAAATGCATGTCTGCATTAGCTTTTTTTAAAAATTAAATAACCCTACATTTGAGTACACTAAATACCCAGATAACAGAATATTTTCTGCTGCCAGATGAAACTGCAGATTGGGCTGTGTCCTCTGAATTAGTTGTAATTTGATGGGTTTGAAAAAAGAGCAAATAACTTTACTATTGTGTGATTTAACCCTTAATAAAGTTTAAATTTTGTAAATTTATTAAAACTTACTGAGACACACTGAGTGTCTCAGTAAGTTTTAACAAATTTACAAAGTTAAAAGTTCGGATAGTCATAAACTATTGTTTAAGTGATTAATAAGATTTACCGAACGTAATGGACTATAAAATTCAAGAACTTAATAAAGTGTTTATAAATAGCTCTTTATTACACTTATGGAGCATTGTTCTGAATAAATAAAAAAAAAATATATAAAGTCTTGCAGTAAAATTCCTAACTGGATTCACCACAACATAACTGTGTGAAATAAAATTATCCTAACATATTAAAAAACATATAACGAAGTAAGATAATTGCTCATTTGTCTCCTATACTATCAAAGATATTGTCTCTCTCTCTCTCTCTCTCTCTCTCTCTCTCTCTCTCTCTCTCTATATATATATATATATATATATATATATATATATATATATATATATATATATATATATATATATATATATATATATATATATATATATATATATAAATATCGCAATAAGTATTCTTGTGTATTAATAAAGAACTAAGTCAAAACACAAATACAAGAATTATAATTGAATTTACAATTCAAAGTTTGAATTGTTTAATATCAGGTTTAATATTCCTGATGATGTTGGTACTGTTGGCTAATGAAAAGTTTTGAATTGTAAATTCAATTATAATTTTTGTATTTGTATTTTGGCTTAGTTCTTTATATATGTATATATATATATATATATATATATATATATATATATATATATATATATATATATATATATATATATATTATAACCTAAGTTATTTAAAATTTGTTTTTCCTTTAGGTTATATTTAATTACGTGACCTTCCTGTAGTCACACCTTCAGGTTTATAAATAATTAACAATCATATAAATTTTAACGTCACTTGCATCTATTCCTGACACTTAATTATTACACATTATACCAAATTACCTTAATACTATGCAGTGACAAGATTGATTGTCTAACTAATATTACCAATACAAAAAAATGTTCTCTCTTGAGATTTAGGTTTTGGTACACAAAGCCTAATAATTACAGTGTTATTTGCTTTACTCTCGGGTCGTTATTACGGATCTTTTATAAATTAGAAAGTGGTGAATAAAACTAGATTAATATTTATAATTACAATGAATTTAAGTTTGTTCTGAATTTACTAAGTTTATAAAGCTCTGTTGGCTAAATTTAATATAAGAAAGAAAGTACTTATTGTTTTGTTGAGTTCCTGGAAATCTTGACCGTTGATATCTGCTTCGCTGCATTTTTTCACATAACTCATTTACTTCCCTAATTCTTTACTAAATCATTTACAACACACTTTTAAATTTTACACATAAAAAACTGACAATTCCCTTAATTCTATTAAACAAATTTACCCCTTTTTAACATTGCTTACACTTGGTCCCCACCCCCAATACTTCTGCCCTCTTCTGAAGTTCCTCCAAGACTCCCTTCCGATCCTTTTTTTTTATTTTTCAAACCCAGCGTAATCTCTCCCCCCCCCCTTATGTATTTTAGTTAAATCTGGTCATTCCCACACCTTTTACAAATAGCTTTTCTAATGGTATAGTTTTCCTATCCCAGGTACTTTCGTCACTTTGAAACTCCCATCTTAAAATACTTGGACCCTTCTTTTGTTAATAGGTTCCAACAGCCCCTTTATGACTATTGTTCTTTTTGGATACCAACTGAATATATTCTATAGCCTCATACGTTTATGTTATAATATATATATATATATATATATATATATATATATATATATATATATATATATAATGAATTTGAACAAGAATTAATCATACAAAAAGAAGAAACGTGCCCAACCCTGTCATTATTTCCTCAGATATCAATTGTAAATTTTGGTTGTTGTGTAATTTTTTTAATATTTAAAAAAATTCCTGTCAGTCAGGAATAGAATGAAACAGAAGGTCCAACTCTTAGTTCTTACTATCGCTACACAGCAGCAGCACTCTGCAGGATCTAACTAAGTAAAACTAGCAGTTTTTGTGTTGTACATCTTTAGGTTTTTGTCTAAATTTTACACCTTTTTTTGTATTAACTTGGCAAAAAAACACTACTTACTGATTTATTCAGCAGAACGTTTCACACTAGGTCAGCGAATTACTCAATGCTGTGAGTCACTGACAAGACTGTTGCTCAGGTGTGTTGTGTTTGTGTGAGTCTGGTGTATTTTGGTTCTGTGGTGTGTTATTGTTCATAGAGTAGTTATTAATTATGTGCTCACATATAGTATTTGGTTGTGAGTGTATTCACTGTGAAGGTGACCTACTTTATTGTTTCTGTAACTTATATATTAGAAAAACACACTCACAATCAAATACTATATTTCAGCACATAACTAACAACTACTCTATGAATAATAACACACCTCAGAACAGAAATACACCACAGAATCACACCAACACAACATTCCTGAGTAACAATCTTGCCAATATCTCACAGCATTGAATAATTCGCTGACCTAGTGTGAAATGCTTCTGCTGAATAAATCAGCAAGTAGTGATTTTTTGCCAAGTTAATACAAAAAAAGTGTAATTAGCTAAGTAATTCCATTTACCACTAATATTTTGTTATCTCGCAACAATCAGAAGTTAGAAGAATAGTTAACAATCAGAAGAATAGTTAAATTATTCAAATTAATCAAATCTTTTGCATCTATTAGCACTACAAGGCATGACATCAATAAACACCCAGGTAAAGCAACGTACAGTACTAGATTAATTGTAAAATAATTTACTACTTCAATAATATAAGATGTTGTTTTAACAAAACATTTACTATAAGTGATTATTGCACAACTGACTGAAAACTTCCAGCGATCGCTCAAGATTGCAGGCATATGATTTATGAGTGTAGAGGGGGTTTGGGTTAGGCTTTTTGTTTACTGTATAACGAAATAGGCTGATAGATTTGAAGTATGTGTGGTCCTTTAAGATATGTTGTTTTTGTGTTGAATACTTCAAATTTGTCTATAGTGGTTAGATTTTATTTGTAGAATATTTAAATTAGTATGGATGATGGTATATGTGTGTTGAGTGTTTTCTATATTGGTTGCATAGCTGGATTTTTTATTTATATTTTTATGCCGTTGATGTGTTCTTTGAATCTTCAACGAAATCCCTTACTAGTTAGTTTGGGTCTAAACATCCACTGAAATACACAGACCTACAGACCATGCACTGTGAAGGAGACGTACTTTATTATTTCAATAACTTATCTATTATTAAAATAACTCATCCTCAAAACAACTGTTTTTTTTCTTTAGGCAGTTATGTGGTAATTAAATGTATGTAATTGTAATTTTGATACTAGCTTTATAAAACACTGTAGCCTTAAAAAGACTATAATCTATATCTTCATGAAATAGCAAAAGGAAAATATGTAAAAATCGTTTCGCCTGAGACTTCCTATTTATCCTAACAAAGTCAAGAGTGTAGAGCTAACCTAACCACTCCAAGTAATGGTTAATTATTCATAAATTCAATTAAAGTAATTGTTTCCCTGTACCTATGTACACAGTTAATGGCCCAGGGAGGGTTATTATTCAAAATTCCTTTTGAAGGGAAGAACTCTAAATTATTTTTCAGGGGAGAGCTTCGCAAATTAACTCTCTTACCAGCTGTGATTAAACTAATTTAAAACTACTTAACTATGTGAATATGTAATTGCCTACTTGCTGATGCGTTTCAAAACGATCGTTCCTTTTACAAAGCTAACCCTTTACTGGCGGCATACAATAGCGGCATACAACAACACTAGACATAATTTCAAAATATACAGAAAATCAACAGCTACAGATATGGTCATACATGATACATCTAATCACCCCACACAACACAAACACGCAGCATTTAATCATATGTTACACCGCCTAATAAATATACCAATGCTAAAGAAAGAATACGACGAAGAACTTATTACTATAAAATACATCGCTCAACAAAACGGCTACCAACACACATTCATAGACAACATACTCAGGAAAATCAAACATAAACACCATCAAACGGTCACACAAACACACCACACAAAAAACCACAAATACATATCCCTCACCTACCACAACAAAAACACACACAAAATGGACTGCATTACCAAATATCCTAAAAAACAACAAACACTCTAAGAAAACATATACAAGCTTTTCAAAAAGAAACTGACATATACAAACTCTCAGGTATTTACAAATTAACTTGCAACGATTGTCCCAATTATTACATCGGCCAAACCGGCAGGTCATTCTATACACGCTTCGATGAACACATTACCCAAACAAAACAAACAAACCCTAAATCCAGCTACGCAAAACACCTAAAAAAACACCCAACACAAACATACCGACATACACACTAATTTAAATGTTCTACACACATTAAAACAGAGTAAAAAACTATCAACCTTAGAAAAATATAAAATCTACAAACACTAAGCAATAGACAGGGAAAATGTATTAAGCAATCATACACACTTTGAAGCCAATAGCCTTTTCCATTACATGATACAAGACGCCGATACCTCACCCCACTCCACTGTCATAAATCCATCCCCGTCATACCGTTTGTAAACTGCCAAAATGCCGCCAGTAGAGGGTTAGCTTCGTAAAAGGAACGATAGTTTTGAAATGCGTCAGCAAGTAAGCAATTACGTATTCACTTAGTTAAGTAGTTTTAAATTTGATTTAATTATTTGCTGATTTTACCTTAAGATATTCTGTAACCTTATGACTGAGCCTTTCAGTGTATCTCTTTTTTTTAAAAAAAACACTACTTGTTGACAATTTTAATTTAAATTCATTTTTTATTTGTTATATTTTTTATATTTCATACTACTTAATTAAGGATGATATAGTATAGAAATGTGTTTCAAATTTCATTGAAAAAGCCAGAGGGTTAGAAAATATTCAGCTATGAAATAAGGTAATATGGTATATAACTTAGTCTTCTAATAACACAAATATATTTAGTGATCAGCATCAACACTTAATAAAACAATTCTTGAATTTTTTAGTCCATTACGTTCGGTGAATCGAATTGTTTAAGGGATTAATAATAAAACAAGACAGGTAAAGCAATAAATCTTAGCTACTCTGAAAAAATAAATGAATTTCAAGTAAATGTTTTGTTTTGCTAATCATGTCTACACTCGCAGAGATTATTGTTTAAATAAATGCGGTTGATTTGCGAGTCAGGTACCACTATTTGTTTAAATAAGCAACATTTCAATAATGGCAATGTTTTCATCACCAGACACATAAGTACATGGCTAAAATTACCAACAATAATAACAATAGTTCACAAATAAACATAGCTACAACAAAAATTCTTACAATTATAAAACATTACTAAAACGATTACTAACACAGCTAAAACATTTTAAATATTAATAATATAACAATTACAATCTATTACATATTTAATTTTAACAAAAAAACATGAAAAAGTTACCACTTCTAACCAGTTATCTAACCACTACTACAGTTAAAATCACTACAAGTCAGGAAGAAAATACATATTACACTTTTAAAATGTTTTAAACTTGCCTATAGTAGCACTTACTTTGCTTGTTGAGGACGGCCGTTTCAGGAGATGTGTCCCTTTGTCAACTCAGACCGTAACGAGTTATTGAGTAATTGACGAGTAATTGAGTTACGGTCTGAGTTGACAAAGGGACACATCTTCCGAAACGGCCGTCCTCAAAGAAGCATAGTAAGTGTTACTATAGGCAAGTTTAAAACATTTTAAAAGTGTAAGTGATTACTAGTAGCTCACGCGAAGATGGAATCAACAAATGAAGAAAATACATTTAGAGTTTTAAAGTACCTAAGGATGAAAAACATTGCAAAACGACTTGTCAAATTGCAAATAATTAAACTAATCATGACTAAGTATTTTCAAGTTTTTTAACAAATGTTATATAAACATATGCCCATTTTTTAGTGCCCTCGTTAATAGAAATAGAATAAAATTAGCACTCATACGTACATGAAACTGTCTCTTAGTTTCCAAACGTATGTGGCCTCACAGTCATTACATTTAATTTTGTACACAACGTTATTAATATTTAGGATTTCAGTCTTGCCTTTACTCCTTTTTTCATGTTCACTCATATGTACATGAAACTGTCTCTTAGTTTCCCAACGTATGTGGCCTCACAGTCATTACATTTTATTTATACACAACGTTATTAATATTTAGAGTTTCAGTCTTGCCTTTACTCTTTTTAACAATGTTAGATAAATTATTATTAGAAGTAGAAGGAACAGTTAAGATGTTATATTTACCCAGTTTCTCGGACGTTTTCTCATAGAACCGTTTCACATATGGTAAACTGAAAACTGGAAGTTTTGTGTCCTACAGAATACCACAAACATCAGGAGAATCAGAATTAGATTTTAAATAACTGCATTTTTTATATGAAAATCAAGAAATTTACTTGTAAATCAATTGAATATTTTTCTCATATAACCGAGGATCATATAACCGAATTTCTTTATCAACAACTTTATGAACCATACCCCATTAGTATAAATTAGGAGAATTCGATTCAAAATTAAGAAATCTAGACCAAATTGTTGGTTTATGATCCCAATCAGTAATTATAACACCTTTATGTCTAATTAATACAATTTCCTAAAAAACTAAGTCGGTTATTTTTCTCCATCTCATACATAAAATTAAGCCTTTCATCATGAACATAGATTTCATACAACAACTCTTGTACCTTGTTCTTAATGACAATGGTTAGGGTATCATCAACATATCTACCATAATATAAGGGTTGGAAACTCAATTTACTAAAACATTGCTGTTCTAAACCATTTAAAACCACCATCATAAAATAATGGAGACATCGATGAACCCATGGGAGCACCATACACTTGCTTGTAGTACTTACCATTAATTTGAAAGTACATTTTATCCATCAAGAATTTAAAAATATCCAACAGGTCATTTTATTGGATGTCATATTTCATTCTTGAAATGATACCTTTTGATTCTGATTTGATTCTGAATGATATCCTTTTTTCCACATCTTTTAAGACTAGTTCACAACCAATATTAGTAAAAAAGCATAGTAACATTAATACTAATCATGAGTTAAGCTTTTCACACAAATCCAGACTAATTATGTGAGATTAAGGTATAGGCAAGCAAGTCTCTAAAGGTTTGTATAACTGTTTTGCCAAACAATTTGTCGGAGAATTAATGTAAGATACTATTGGTCTCAACGGCACATCTGTCTTGTGTATTCTTGGAAATCCATAAAATTTGACCAGTGAGCTATAACTCTGAGTAATTGAATGTTGATGTAAATTAGGCATAAAAAACCTTTGTTATTCCTTTTTTAAAAATTTAAATTGCATTAATGCAAATCAGATCATAAATTAGAAATATGATCCTTAACAAGAGAAAGACAGGTTTTTCGATCACATAGAGAAGCCTCAACTTTTTTTAAAAAATGAAGAAACATTTATAACAAATGTAGTTACACTCTTATCAGCAAACATGTACATCAAATTAATATCATCCAAAAACCTCTCTGCAGACCCCAAACTTCGAGATTTAGAACTTTTTTCTGAGATTTACCTGAAAGTTTTAACAATTCATTAGTAACCATTGACCTTATCTCATCTTTTTTGATTATTATCAAAGGAATTCAAACTTAAACAGACCTCCATATTTTTAACAGACTCACTAATCGAGCTCTGATTTACTTGACTACTAGTATCAAATTTCGGCCCTAAAGACTAAACTTCAATTATACTAATCTCAACCTAAGTGCCAGATAAATTCATAAACCACATATTTGTATTAATACCATCATCATTACCATATACGTTAATATAATAAACAGCTCAAGGATGGTTACCAATAGACTTGTGGTCAAAATTACCACGACTAGAAAAACTTACAATATGCGCATTACAATTAAAACCATTAACATTGATACTACAGTTATTTGGAACTTTTTTAGACATAATATTACACAACTTGTTAGACTTGAGAAGATTAAGTGAGTTAAGAAATTTCATATGATAGGTTTCTTCTGAAACTTGGATCAGGTGAGTTAAGTTTCTTGTGTTGTGGGCCTGGTGACGATAACGTAGCAGTATTTGAAACAATGCTTGTGTAAAATAAATACAATACAAAAACTGCAAGTCTTAACCGCATTCATTTAAACTATTTCATTTTGTTTTTAGGAATGGTAAACCATCAGTGCAAAGTACCTAGAGGTAAGGTAATGGGTGGTAGTAGTGTTATCAACTATATGATATTTACAAGAGGTAACCACAGAGATTACGACAACTGGGCTGCTCAAGGAAACGAGGGATGGAGTTACAAAGATGTGCTTCCTTACTTCATGAAGTCAGAAGATATTGAAATAGAAGAAATGAAATCAAATACTAAGTACCATAATGTAGGAGGTTACATGACTATTACCCATCCCCCGTTCCAATCTCCCTTGGCAAAGGCATTTGTCAAAGCTGGTCAAGAGTTAGGGTATAGGAAGGTAGACTACAACGGGGCAACACAAATTGGATTTGACTTTCATCAGGTTTGTCTAGATAAATAAACATCTTCTACTGAGCTTCTTTATGCAAAATCCAACTTTTCAATATTTCTTTCTCTTCCCTGCCTTCCATTTTGTTTCAGCACATGATTTATTTATCTTAGTGTCATCCAATTTCTGCTTTCAACCTTCATTCGTTACTCTTTACAATTTATCTTTGTTTTATTAAAAATTCCAAAGCAAATCTCTTTTCTTCTTCTTCATTCACTCTTTTCAACAAAACTATACATTTTATTTTATCTATCCATCTTTCTTATTCTTCAGGTTTTCAATTAAATTTTTTTCTAAGATTTTTAATTAAAAATTTTCATAGTTACCCATACCTTTATTTAATGATGAAAAACTGTTATTTCACTTTATATGTCACTCCATATTCTCTTACAATAACAGTTAAGAAATAGAATAGGATATAATAAAACGAACAGTAATATTTTACTAAATAATAATTACATACCCACACAACAACTAAGTGTAACCTATTAAAAAATATTATAACAATTACGTTATATTATTATATGTTTTTCCTATTATAATAGAAAAAAAATATTTTCTTTAGACTTTTACTGAATAATATATTCTAAATATTTATATTCCAGTGTTTGATGGTAAAAATACTCAATTACTTCAGGTTTCTTTTTGATTACTCTGATTTTAAGTGATACAAATTTTTAAATAAGGTTATACTTATTTAAAAAATGCATCAACTTATCATGTATCCATTTTATTAAAATGCGTCTATTAACACATTTAGATTAATATATATGTTTAAATATGTAAAATAAACATATTAGTTGTTTCAATCTTCACATTAGTTACTAGTTTCTAACTAAAAACACTTGTAAATAGGTTACACTTGCCTATATTAGCTCTTACTTTTATAAATTTTGAGGACGGCCGTTTTGGGAGTGTAGCCCATTGTCAATTCAGACTGTAACACCTAAACTGCTAATATAAAACACCAGACGTATAAAAGTAAGTGCTAATATAGGCAAGTGCTACATATTTAAAAGTGTTTATAGTGAAATAAACCCTTTCTTACCTTACAACAAATTTGTTTTATGATCAGTTGCAATTTTTAACCCTATAAAACTAACCCTAATGATGAATTTTTAAAAAATGTAGTTATAACAGCTTCAAAATTTTCAATCGATTAAAATCCCCTTACTGTTTAAAATGACATTTTTTATTATTCCATTGTTTCAGCCCTTGTAAACCATCCTTGTAACAGAATATATGAACTCGTGGCAACTTTCAACTCTTTTTTAACACCTTCAAATTTGTATATGTATTTGTATATCATGTATGGAAATATATAGAACACACTACCACACATGTATTTGTGTGATGTGCATGGAAACACAAATATATATATATATATATATATATATATATATATATATATATATATATATATATATATTCTTGATATTTAACGTTATCCATTGTTTTTCCGTTGCACTGACTTTATGAAGTTAATATATTACTATTGTAAGTAATTTTATCCACCATTAAGTGCAATAATTTTACCTTGAGTGATGAGGCACCTTTCGGTCACTTGACCATTGTCGAATCCTATGGTCAAGTGGATTCGACAATGGTCAAGTGACCGAAAGGTGTCTCATCACTCAAGGTAAAATTATTGCACTTAATGGTGGATAAAATTACTTACAATAGTAATATATTAACTTCATATATATATATATATATATATATATATATATATATATATATATATATATATATATATATATATTTACACAGAAATATAAGTTTTGGTTATTTTAACTGTTCCAAAATTTATGACAATTAAAATATTTATGTTCTTAAAAGTTTAATAAGATTTTATAACTCCTTTAAATTTATATTTAACTCATAAAGGAAGTTTTCTCTTAGTGAGTGATAATTAATCACCTCAAAATAAATTTTACAGGATCCTTGAAATTAAGACCTTATATAACATGTAAAGATAAACTTTTTCCAGTTTTAGAGTTTTTAGAGAGTTTAAAGGGCTTGAGAAAGGTGATTCTTGAACCTGAAAGTAATTTTAAAACAGTGATATTTAAGCTAATTTTCATCCTAATAAAACTTTTTTAAATAAAAATTTTCAGCTAAAAAACATTATTTTAATTTGAATTTTTGTGCCTTCATTATATTGTGACTGTGAATTATACTGTGAAAATTAGTCAATTTCTTCTAAAACGTCAGAAATCAATTAAAAATCCAATCAAATGTTTTTTTCAAATCGTTTTGTACCGATCAAACTTTCAGAGCACATTGCTAGTGTCTAAATACAGTTAACTGTAAATGTATATAATTTTAAATTTTGTAATAACATCTTGATTCATTGCTGATTTTTTCTCTGAGACTAACTCTGTGATTTTATAATAACTCTGTTTATTTTTTATGCAAATGACTACCAAAACTCATCTATAGGCCATTTTCAGTATGTTAAATGAAGTTATTTGATTTTAAAACTTGTAGTTTTTGTATTGTACATCTTGAGGTTTTTGTAAAAATTATACTTTTTTGTATTAACTTGGCAAAAAACCACTACTTACTAATTTATTCAGCATATATAATGAATAAACTACTTACCAGCTAACGCCCACTCTCGGGTGTTGAGCCATTCGGTGATGCGCTGACCAGTATAGACGAACCAGTGGGTCATTAACATCTCCACAATGGTCGAGCGCATTGCATTTCATCAGATGATCCGCATCCATCATATTGTGTCCACAGAGAGGACATTCCGGTGTTGGGAGAACACCGATGCGATGTAGATGAGCGGCCAGGTAGTCGTGGCCGGTTTGCATTCTGAACTTGGCAACGCCTACAGCTCGTAGGAGTCTGTGGACGATGGGCTCTGTAGTGACTAGGTTTTCCCATTTTCTTCCTGCTGATTGCTGTGTGAGGTGCAGTTTGCTGGCCCGGTCGATAGTTGCATTGATGAGGGCTTTCGTGCTTTGCAACGAAGGCATGCAAATGGGTTGTGCCATGGATGTACCCTTTTTGGCCATAAAGTCTGCCCTCTAATGTCCATAGATGCCAACATGGCTTGGGATCATTGTAAAGCTATAAGCCAACCCCCATTCGCCAGGTGTTCCAGGGCTTTTCTTGTTTCCATTGTTCTTTGCAGTCTGTATCTGTATTGCGCGATAGGTTTCGGATAGCCACATGTGAATCGACGAAGAAAACTGCCTGTGTAGGGGCTATTTTGTTTAGTTCAGCTACTGCTGCTTGTACTGCTGCTATTTCTCCATCGTAGTTGGTCTGGGGAGTTCCTACTGCTAGGTATCCCTCAAAATTGAGACTGTAGTAGGCAGCTCCGATTGCACCTGTTTCCGGTATTGAAGATCTATCTGATTATATATGTAACCATTCTGGTAGTGGGTGCTCTTCATTGATTGTTTGCAGGGCTGCATGCCTCAGTTCTATGTCCAGGGATGCTGATTTCGACTGACTGTGGTTCTTCAATCTACAATTAGCTTTTGGTAAATTGTGGAAAAACTCGCGGTAATCTGTAAGCAGTGCTGGCTTCTCTAAGGCTATTCCATACTTGAAGGCCATCCTCTCATAGGACGCCATTGGGGTTATTTGAGTCTTCAGTCGGGCCGTGGCTTGTCTGTAGTTTGTCCAATGAGTGTGTACTCCTCTGTGTCTCTGCCAGAATCGGAGAGCTATTTTCTCTCTATGACTTTCCATTGAACTACACTTCGTTTGTGCCTCCATTGTTGCAATGGGTGTGGATTTAGGTGCACTTGTTATGATCCTTAATGCTGTATACTGAATAAACTACGTTTATATATACGTATAGTATTCAACTATGTGCTGAATAAATCAGTAAGTAGTGGTTTTTGCCAAGTTAATACAAAAAAGTATAATTTATTTGATTGTTTTAAAAATCTTTTGCTTGTTACTTGTCTTTGAATGATTTAACCTCAGTCTTCAGTAAATTGTCACTTCTAACAAGCTGTAATTGAATTACAATTTTTTTAAACTAATATGTTTATTTTTTATACACTTTGTTTTTGTTTCTTATGATTTTGTTGTTAAAACATACGGTTTTTAAGCTGTTTCCAAAACTGTTCAAAAGCTAGAATTTTTGAATAAAAAACCAAGATTTTTATTCTCAAATAACTCAAAATATTAAAGTTGCTTGTTGTAATCATCTTGAATTCACTGATTAAACTATAATTAAATAATATTTAACTAAGTGAATACCCAAGGGCTTACTTTCTGACGCATTTTGTAACAATCCTTGCTTTTACGAAGCAAAGCCTCTACTCTAAGTTAATTCATAAGGGCTTACTTGCTGATGCATTTCGAAACAATCGTTCCTTTTACGAAGCAAAACCTCTACTCATGAGTAAGGGTCAGCGAGTAAGCCTTTATGTATTCACTTTGTTAGGTATTATTTAATTATAGTCAAAATACTAACTCATCAAAAAACGCTGTATAATGAAAATAACATATTTTTTTAAGAATTAATACTTTTATCTATTTCCGTAATTTCGTAGTATAAACATTTTCACTTCTGAGATTGGTGGCATTTACTCACTGGGTAAAACACACATCAGCCTTATATAACTGTTGTTTCTTGAGGGCATGCCTTAAATATTCTCCAAATTGTATACCCACCGGTCTAGTCTGAAAAACATTCTGACCTCAAAACTTTAAAACACTGGTACTAATAGTTTGTACTTTAGTAAACTATTACTTAAGTTTAAAACTACTTTTCTTTTTAAATAATTATCTTCATTGAACATAATAAGATGAAATTCATAGTTTTGTCAAACTCATACGCCATAACAAACGTATTACAAATTTTCTGATTTGTATACAAATTATAATGAATAATCATATTCCATTTAAAATTTAAGTGACATAGAGATGACTCCCCTTAAATTAATTAGTCTTATACATACATAATCTGATATTTTTTTATTTTGTTGTTGTTGTTGTAATTGGTTTCAGCATCAACACACATACTTCTACACCATACACACAACCTTACAATAACTTTATGAATATAAAAAAAAAAATGTTTTTCAAAGCTGTACAGAAAGTGTATTTGCTTTTGTTACTACTTTCAAAACATCCCAAGTAAGTTGTTTGCTTGTACAGCTTGTTCTTTTATTATTTTTATATATGCTAATTTTTTGTTTATTTCAACAAAGGATTTAGTTTATACTTGCTTTATTTTTTAAATGATATAACTTATATTTTAATTCTTTTATTTACTTTCTCAGGCAAGTATGAAAAATGGAACTAGATGGAGTACATCCAGTGCATTTTTACATCCTGTTCGATTCAGAAGGAACCTTCATGTAAAAAAAATGAGTCAAGTTACAAAAGTTTTAATAAATCCTGTAACCAAAGTTGCATACGGAATTGAATTCGTTCAAAATCGTCAACGTTACATTGTTCTAGCAAGAAGAGAAGTTATTTTATCAGCTGGTGCCATAAATTCACCTCAGTTACTGATGTTATCTGGAGTTGGACCAAAAGAACATCTTCAAGAAATAGGAATACCCTTAATAAAAAACTTACCAGTTGGTTACAACCTACAGGATCATGTCGCACTAGGAGGGTTAACTTTTCTTGTAAACGAAAGTGTATCATTAAATGCTGAAAAAATATTGATGAATGAAAATACATTATATGAATTTACTAAGTATCATACAAGTTGGCCTTCAATTCCAGGAGGCTGTGAAGCATTGGGATTTATTGACTTATCTGATCCATCCAATTTAGACGGTTACCCGGACTTGGAATTATTGTTCATAACAGGGACTCTAGGATCTGAGCCAACTTTAATGAGAAATTTTGGAATCAGAAAAGATGTTTATAATTATATGTTTAAATCAATACAACAGACAGATGGTTATATGATATTTCCTATGGTGTTACGTCCAAAGAGCAAAGGAAGAATTAAACTTAGAGATTCAAATCCCTTTCATGCACCACTGATTGACTTTGGATATTTCTCAGATCCAAGAGATTTGGATATACTCGTTAAAGGTGTTGAAATCTCAATACAATTATCTAAAACAAGAGCGTTTAAGAAATATGGCACTCGCCTTTACAACAGAAAGTTACCAGGTTGCAAACAGTTCCAATTTGGAACCGATGATTATTGGAAATGTCAAGCAAGACAGTTGTCATTTACAATATATCATCAATCTGGAACTTGTAAAATGGGACTTGAAAGTGATCCAACCAGTGTTGTTGACTCACGATTACGAGTGCATGGAATTAAAGGTTTAAGAGTGATTGATGCTTCAATTATGCCAAAAATTCCAGCTGCCCATACAAACGCACCAACTATAATGATAGGAGAGAAAGGAAGTGATTTGATTAAAGAAGATTGGGGGATACCAGTACCGGCATGAAAACATTGTTCAAGTTATACCAGTATTTCAATTAAGCTTGAACATCAATAAAAATATACTTAGTGATATTCTGAACATACATGCGAAATGTATACAAGAACATAATTTGAAAACTGTTATAAATTACTATTATGTGAACTCTAGTTACCATAAGGCCTACCTCATTATTAACTTCAGATGGCCAATTACTACACAATTGTAATCATCTGAGGGCAATCAAAATATAAAAAAAGGTATTTGTCACAGTGTTTTGGTTTAACAAACTTTATAATTTTGTTTTTTTTTATATTTGTTAAATCAGTCATTGATTTATAAATTTCTTCACACTGATTATTGAATATTTAAATGAATTGAAATGATTTTTTATCTATAGGCAGAAAAGTTTAAATAAACTGTGAACGATATAAACATTATTTACTGACTCAATATTAAATGCACTAAATGCAGACCATTTAAGCCTCCCCCCGCTGAACTAAGTTCAAGCCATTAATTCAGCAAGGTCCAGTATAAAATTGTACAAAACACAAAGAAGCAAAATAATTTTAAAAAATCCAAATAAATATAAAATTAATACCAATAACGTACTATTTGTTAACAAAATTGTCTCCATAAAAATTAATTTGTTTTAACCATATAATATAACTAAGCGCACAAAACCAGTTATATTCTTCTCTATCTCTACCTCTCTCTATCTTCTCCCCCCTGTATACCATACATTACAGAAATAGTTTAATTTCTTGTTAAAAATAAATCTGATGATAAACATATGTTTTAAATATGTATAAAGTGCTAAGACCAATGTAGCCCATAAAGCTGACTATCTACATAAAACTTAAGAAAATGATTACCTTAAAATGCATATGAAAAAAAAATAATTACCTCAAAAATCTAGCAAGTACTCACACAAGTAAGATATTTTAAACTTGCAGTTTTTGAGTTGTAGATCTTGATGTTTTTGTATTAACTTGTGCATAAAAACCACTACTTACTGATTTATTCAGCAGACGTGTTTCGCGATGTCGTCGTTTATTAAAACCTCAAAATAAAAAAGCTACATCATTACATAAATAATAAAATACAAGTAATTAAAACTGAAATCAGGAGCAAACATAGAATCTCCCTCAACATGTCTAAATGTTAAATGTTGTCAATGTTTGTTAAACATGTTCATCAAGTGTCTCACACTCTTAAACATTGAGGTATTTTAAAAGTTATATTTTTTTCAGTGTATTATATTTGCTCACTATATATTTACTTAAAAAATTTGATTATTTTAAAATGGTTTTAACATTAACACATGTTTTTTTTCTTTACGTCAACCTTTTATTCAGTTTTTTAATTATTGATAAACACTTTTGTCACATTCATTACTTTTTCATTATTGTTTTCTTGCAGTTTATAACTGTTTTGTCTATAAAATGTTGTTTGTCAATTAAATAAAACCAAAGATTAATCTGTTCCAAATATGTACTTACTGATATTTATCAATTATCTGCAATAACAGTAACAGGACAAAGAGTCCTCATTTACCTTCAACGTATTGCTGGATTTACTATGTAAATGTTAGTAAGATATTTTATTTTCCAGTGCTTTATTTAACAGAGTGTTCTCCAGGATTAAATATCTACAAGACCAAAGGTAAGGATTAATAGGTGTATCAATTTTTAGCTATTTACTTTTGTTTTTTATGTTTTAAATCAGGGGTTCTCAAAGTGGGGGCCATAAAAGGATTTCAAGGGGCATGCACTAGAGCTACCTACCAAAGGACTTCAGGGGCAGTAGAAGGGAATAAGTTCACTGAAATTACATATAAACAAGAGGTGTGTATCCTCAATTAGGCGTACCAGTGGGTAGATTGACGTTTTACATCTGTACTGAACTGTGTCATTGTTTTTTTACAAAAGTTTAGTTTTGATAGACCCTTGTTACTGAATATTTTTACAATATTATATAATATATTGTATAGAACAATATAAATATTGTGCAAGACCCAAATCAAGTCTATTAATCTATGATTGCAGCATTATCAGTTGTAGGGTTAAATATGGTTATATAATATATACATATTTATATTTGTTGATTCAATCTCACGTGGGCTACTAGTTATCACTAACTTGCAGTTCGTGCCCCAGTTTTTACATAGGCCAAACAGGGAGGTCCTTCTACACACGTTACCAAGAACATATAAAAGCACTAACAAACAATAACTACCAATAAAACTTCACCGATCATCTCAACTCCACAAAACATGACTACGTAGACATAACATCTAACCTACAAATTCTTCATAAACAACACAGAAATAACCAACGCTACACAACCGAGCAATACAAAATATACAGACACTTCAAACTAAACCCTACACACATATTCAATACACAATTACATTACAACTCGCACGTACTTTTTGACATCATAACTCCTAATACTAACAAAATACACCCACCATAATATCCCACCCCACCCTAACACCCTAACCTACGTAAACCTTTAGATCAGTTACGGTCTGAGTTGACAATGGGACACATTTCCCAAAACGGCCGTCCTCAACAAACATAAGTAAGTGCTACTATAGGCAAGTTTGTAAACATTTAAAAGTGTTTAAACATATTTATATTAAAATTGAAGTAAAGTTATCTAATGTTTAACTGACCTAACCAGATTCAATTTCATACTCTGATTGTAATTCTTGACCAAATATAAAAGGGAAGGGGTCACGACCTCATGTCAGTGTTATAAAGGGAGGCATAGAGCCTGAAAGAGTGAGAACCCCAGTTTTAAATAGTCGTTTTAAAAATTGAATCACATTTAAATCAGATGAAATTCTTTTCGTTCATCAAAATGATTAGTGCTACACCTAAATAAGGCTTATGATCAAATATATATAATTCAAGTGTGATATTCCATCTTTTACCAAGAACATACTGAAAATCTAAATTTTGTAAAAATGTTTTAACTCTGACATTAATTTCAAAGTGGTCTATCTTATTATGTCTACTTCTGTTCCAAACATTACCATCATTATCTTCCAGTACATCCCTCAGAAAACATTTTACTCTTAAAGAAAACCGAGATGAGCTATTTCCCCTTTAATCCTGCACTCTTTTTCAATATAGGTGCTATACTTGTTTAATACCTTGTTATTATATTTTTAAATAATACCTCTATATTCCAGTTGTATAGAAGGCACACCAAGGTATATGACTAGGCTACTAGATTCTGTATTTTCATTATCATGTGAATCAACCTACTTAGTTTAATGTTCTATTTAATAAGAAATATTATAATATAAGCTTAATGTAAACAAACTTTTTAGAAGACTTGCTTTATCTAAACAAAGAATTATCCAATTAAAATCTAAATATAACTTTCTGTCTAACAAACTACTTTACATAGTTACACTTTTAACAGAAAGGAATAAATGATACTGAATACTAAAGTGATGGAATGGATGAGTTAAAGAATGAGTTTATGGAAGGAAAAATGGTTAAAACAGTTGACAACTGGCAGACATAAATTCAAAAGTGGCTTTATCAATTCCTATAGTGACTAACAAATTGAAGAGCATGCTTTTAATGTTCAGAGACATGTAAATCATCAGAGGCTGACTTTAAACTTTCAGGAGCAAGGGAAGCTCTAGTAGGATGATTTTAGACTTTGCAACAGTCAGGTTGATAAGGTAATTTCGACTAGCGATAAGGACATTATCTTTCAGTCAAGTAATCATCAGCTCACTTGGATTGACTTGGTAGCTTTTTCCTCATTGTTGAAGCTTGTAGCAGGCCGTGACTGGTTTACAGGAAAAGTGTTCTACAGTGACAGTGGATCTAAATAAAAGTTCCAGTTATTTGAAATAAAAAAGATTTTCTTGAATGCTAGATTTATCTGAATGTTTATGTTGGCCTAACCAAAGCTCTCTTCCTGGCTCCTGCTCACTTTTTCCACCTGTTGAACCCTTTCTCCATAACCTGCTGTATTCACACTGTGGTTTTGTGTATGTGCATAATACAAACGCTTAGCTCAGGTAAATTTTTTCAAAGATATTAGTTCTGATTGGTATGCATATTTATAATAGTTATTCAAGATATTAAAAAGGGTTCTGGAAATTTGTTCTCATTGTTTTGGCTATTTATATATTTGTTTAAGATGTTACTACGTTGTTATTCTGAATGTTACGACTCTCAAATATACATATTTGTTCAACATATTGTTATGAGTTCTGATGTTTGTTCTGAGGATTATTTACTGATTTACTTAGACATTCTTAAGAACTCTGGTAGTTTGTTATTAGGATTTGAATTTTGTATATAGTTATACAAGATAGTATAAGTTGTGAAGTTGGTTATCCTGGTTATTCAATGAAGCCCTGCAACAGGGAAGAATAAGTTCTTTGTTATTATCCACTATATTTTCTAACTTCAAAAAGGTAGGTAGCACTTCAAGAAAAATTAACCTCTGCTGCCATTGTCACATTTGCTGCAGAGTTAACCTAACATTGTAACAGGATCAAGTCGGGTTGTTACAAAGTACAACTCAATGTAAACAATCAGAAATAATATTTAGAAATACAATAATCATAAACAAATTTGTTTTAAACAGATTTAGTTAAACACAGTCATTTCTATAAGCTAGATATTTGTGATAACAAAACTGAATTACGTTGACAGTAGTAATTTCCATTTGTTTTGATATTGTATATATTTCAAGTTATATACATATTTATAAACTACTCAATCAAACTTCACCAGATGATTTTTCAGCTCAAAATAAACAAAGGATGTTGTAGTATGTATACTGGGTTTAGTCTTATCTTGCTTAGTTATCCAGTATTTGTTTATTAAAAAATAAATAAAAATACTATTAATGTAGCTAAAGTTATCAAGTTTAAACTTTTCACAGCTATTAGTCTAACAAAAACCTCTTCTTTTGAAAAAATGTTTCTGAAAATGTCCCTTTTTATTTCAAAATGGTAGGCATACAACTTTTAGTGTTTAATTAATCAAAAAACAAGTATTATTAAAAATATGTAAGAATAGCTAAACATGTCTTATTATTTGAAAACATTTCTAATTTAAGTTTATAAAGTTAGTATTATTGTTGTCTTGTAACTAGTTGATTAGGGTTTCATAAGCAGCTGATCAACATATTTAACAGCTAATGTAATAAATGAATGATAAGTACCATCATTCTCTGCCTATTCTTACATTTTATCTCCCCAAGAAAAACTTTGTTGAAGTCTTGGAAAAAATCTGCTAACAGAAATTTTAATCAAACAAAATATTTCTCTTGAATTTTGTAGTCCATTACGTTCGGTGAATCTTAATTAATCACTATAACGTTGTTAAAGTGATTAACATATTTCTATTTGATATATATATATATATATATATATATATATATATATATATATATATATATATATATATATATATAAATATCGCAATATGTTTTCTTGTGTATTAATAAAGAACAAAAGTCAAAATACAAATACAAGAATTATATTTGAATTTACAATTCAAAGCTTTTCGTTGACTAACAGTACCAACATCATCAGGAATATATATATATATATTATTCCTGATGATGTTAGCACTGTTTGCCAACAAAAAGCTTTGAATTGTATAATTCAATAAATTATTCATGTATTTGTATTTCTCTTGTTTTTTTATTGTTACACGCGAATAGGTATTTTATTATTTATATACATTTATACATATAAATATATATATATATATATATATATATATATATATATATATATATATATATATATATATATATTAGGTTAGTTTTAGTTGGTAAAGATTATTTAGATTTTTTGGACTAGGAGACTGACAGACTTACCTTGGTAAGAGTCCACTCTGTAGTCTTGAAATAGAAACACATAAAAGCACTTAACCAATGAAATATTTCAACCACACAGTGGTCTTTATCAATCAAAGAGAAAACAAAATTAAATATGAGAGAATGAAATAAAATAAAGTAAAAGTTGCAATCACAGATTTTATGTGTTTCTATTTCAAGACTACAGAGTGGACTATTACCAAGGTAAGTCTGTCAGTCTCCTAGTTCATAAAATCAAAATCTCTCTCTCTCTCTCTCTCTCTCTCTCTCTCTCTCTCTCTCTCTATATATATATATATATATATATATATATATATATATATATATATATATATATATATATATATATATATATATATATATATATATATTACATAACTGTAATATTGTTCTAATGATTTAATTTGCCAGAAAAACCCCTACTTACTAGCTTTCAGCAGATTAGTTTTGTACTAGATCAGTGCATTGTTCAATGCTGTCAGTCAAGGCTTGTCCATGACTCACAGCATTGAACAATACACTGGTCTAATGTGAAACGTGTCTGCTGAAAACTGTCAGTAAGTAGTGGTTTTTTCCCAATGATATTATAAGAACATTGTTAAAAAAGCCTCAAGGTGTTCAACACAAAAACTGTAAGTTATAAGTTTGACCAAGGACTACATTAAAGTGTACCTCAGTAGTTAAAAACTGCTTGTTATACAATATAATTTTCGCCATATAAAAAGCTTAGTTGAATATAGGGTTATTCAAGTCTAGGAATGTTTCTATAAATGTTTTACAGCTATCAGTTAATGTCAGCTGCTAAATATAAAGTTTTAGGTATGCAAAGGTCAAGTCTCTGTTTATTCTAAATCCAAAATATGGCTGGCTCACTGATGGTTTGTTTTGGGGTTCAGATTCAAGTTTAAGTCCTCCTAAGTAATCACTACTGTCCAAGGAAGTAACCATTGAACATACTTTCCTCCAGGTGAATTTCTCTGTCTCTGATTTAGCGAGCATTGGACCAGTTTATCAGCGGATATTTACAGATGAGTGGCTCAACTCACCTACCTGTTATTTGAGATGTACAGATCTTGCTTTTCCCGATCATCTTGGTTTCAACTGACCTGAATTCACTTCTAGTGCGCCATGGAGCCCTCAACAGAATGAGGAAACCTATCCTGAATTCACTTTATGCTACTGAATTTTATCTATACCATACAATTCTTTTTTTAACAGAAAAAAGGGAATGCAATCAAAACTTTTAATCATGAGGAATGGGATGTGTTAATTTTTACACTGATTTTATACGAAATTCATTTTAATAAATGTTCATTTTAAAATGGAACTCTATTCAGATCTTATTCTTATGTTAGATCTTCTACATATTTAAATGTGAACAAATGTTTTTATGCTTTCAAAAAATGTTTTATTGAATATCATATATTGAAAACGAACTACTTCCAGCATGAATATCAGTCTGTCATGATTGGTTTTGGGGTAAAACAATATAAGCAAACTGAACACCTAGCTTCTGAGTTTTTGTGCCTTCATTGCCATAGTTTGTATCTTCATCCCAGCTTGACCATCAAGATTTTAATCTTATCAAACTTTGCAAATTAAACTTATTACTTCAGTTATTATTATTTTATTTTAAGTTTTTTATCACATCACGTTGGGAAATGTTTGATCTCAATAATTAAGTTATTTACTGTTAATTAGCTAATCCTTTTCCTTTGGAACATTCAATAAATCTCTTGAACAACAACTTTTATTTCACTTAATTGAAATTATTATCTTGCCAGTTTTATATTATCTCCATTCTGTATTGCCTAAGCATGTTCTAACTCAATTACCAACATTCAGAGTAATTTTGTTTTTTTCTAGATTACTATAACCCCAACATCCTTACTCGTTTTATATTAAGTCCTCTAACATTGTATAGGACATCTTACTAATGCCCCTACCTGTCTAATATTTTGTTCAGTGGATTTAAATCAGTCAGCAGACATAACTATTGTTATTTATTAGGAGAGGATATGATTGTAAATAATAGATTGGATAAAGGTAGGGATCTAAAACTTTGAAATAATTTAATTGTATCTAGTGTAAACTATGAGTGTATAAGGGGGGGGGGCATGTGAGCATTGTAACTCCTCCATGGATCTGCCAGTGGTTTAGATCAATACATTCTACATAAATGGCCTTTTCCATGATTATGAATTTATTATTTTGTACTTTTTTTACATTATTTTTTAAATCTTACTTTCCTTACCAGTTCACAGTTCCAAATGTCTACTGTCATTCAATTACCTACCTAGGGTTATGTTGCCTGTTTGAGTTTTCGGCATATACGAAAATAAAATTAATATATTTGTCATTTTAATTATTGCAATGTTCATATTGAACACTAGGATAAGAAGATGTATATTGAGTATCATCATTCATTGCCAATCCGAACTTTTATCCTCCACCAAACAGTTTGAAGTGTTTTGAAATAAATTCCATTGATCAGAACTTATCCAGCACTGTTGTCTCCAAATTATTGACTCCCCTATCTACACTATATTTGCTTAGCCCACTGATGTCACAACTTGAGACAATAGCCAGTTTACTTATCTACTTTCTCCTATGCATGTTCTTAAATATTACACCCACAATACTTTGCTTCCGTGCATTTACTACTTTTAATTACTACGTTGTATTTTATAAATTTCTAGATTTTCCCAAACATTCAAACCTCATTCCTTATTTTCATCCTTTATTGGCTTCATAGCTTTTTCAAATTATGGTCGAATATGCCCTTCTTTTATTAGATGATTAGCAAGCCTAGAGTTTCCTCTCATATTTAAACAATCGCATATGTTCTTTATATCATGTATTAAAAGTTTTTTTCTTATATGCCTAGTGTATAGAGAGTCACATTCTCATTTAATCTCGTATATTCCCCTTTTATCAAATTTATCACTCTTTCCTATAGTATTATTTCCATTCTTCTTTAGGAAATCTCCCATATTAATTACTATATTTATTTTATGTTTTCATTTCCTGTGAACCTGAATTCAAACCATATCAACTTGGGTATGGAAAATGTTTTTCTTGCGTTTTATTTAAATTATTAAATTTTAATATCATTATCTCATGTAATCTGCCCAAACTATGAGTGATAAATGGAACTTGGTAAATGTTCTTAAAGTTACTACACTTACAAAGTGGTTTCCAAGAGTTAATAACCCTAATTTCAATACCTTACTGTGCTCCATCTAAAGTATAAATGTAAAACAAATTCATTCAAATAAACATCTATATTCTTGACTTCCAATATGTCAAGTGTTTTATTTAAATTACTGAAAGTTATTATTTATAATTCATGAGACCAAACCAAAGTATAAATGATAAATGGATTTGTAAATAATCTTAAGGTTACAACATGGTTTACAAAAGTTCACACGCCCTAATTTTGTTATATTGCTTTGAATTATATGATTCATCTGCAAAATAATTCTGAAATTATTTCTTTCAAATAATCACTTTTGTATTTATTATAGAAATGTGTCTTTAGAGTTTCATTTAAATACTTATGTTTTTTTTTTTGATGCGATCTAACCAAAGTATGATGATTAGGAGCCATCCCTGAAATACGTAACGCTAAAATGGATGATTATTACCCCCCCCCCCTCCACAACAAACCAGTAACAGTAGTACTAACGCCCCCCCTTCGTAATTACGTAACGTTGTCTTGCCCTTCTCCATTACTGAGTTAATTGTTTTGATGGCTGAATTTGTAGGCAAATAAAGAAGTACATCGAATGTGGCAATAAATATTATGGTAATAATATAATAAAAAATGAAAAGAATTTTGATACATAAATAAAACAGGAATAAGAAACAATTTTGTTAAATATGTGACCTCACATTTGCTGCAAAACAAACAGAAATTATAAAATCAAAATAAATTTTAGGTTATCTATCTTTATATTGTATTATATATTGTTTGACTCTTTAGTCAAGACAATATTAATTTTAACATAAATTGAAAATATTGTGTTATAAAAATCTGACCTAAATGAATTTAAACACAGAGTGATCAACCCATTTGTAACATTGTCTACAGTCTATTCATCTTCCCATGGAGTACTCATGAATGCCGGGCCAGACAACACTGCTGCTGTGAGCTTCAGAAAATGATATGTATACATAATAAGCCCCATTTTAAAATAGATCAAACTCTGCACATTGTTTACAAACTTGAAATATTTATAAACAATCTAGTTTTATGTCGTGTTTGGCCCAGGGAACTCAGAAGTCCAACAGACTCGGTCATGCACAGTAAGGCGCAATACAAATTTTGTACTTCTCATGACGAGTCATGACCGAGTGTGACCAAGATTCAATGTACCTCTGAGTTCACTGGTTCGCCCTGAAAAGATGTTGCCATCGAATTAAAAAAAATATTGTTTTGTTAAAATCTGTTACTGATAACTAACAACTGGCACTTTAGCTGATACATGTCTGTACAGGCCGCCTGATAATCACAGCTTACTGTGTCTGTAGCAATATTGTGGTCAAGGTTATGGCTCCTGACATTTTTTCTCCAATAATGCTCTTAAATAGGAAGTTTAATAGAGTACTTTAAATAAATGTTGTTTTTTTGTAAATAGATTTTATTTGAGTTAATTATTAATATTAGGTACATTTTAATTACCCAAAAGTTTAATGAGGCTGGTTAATTATTGAATAAAAAGAGATTCTAAAGTAGTCAAAACTAAAATTTCAAGTTACGTAATGGTACTGCATAGCCCTTCCTTATTCTGTAACGATGCGTAATGATAGATGTAACTCCCTTCCTCCTAGTGGTATTATGTAATTTAGGGATGGTCCCTTACTGTAAAATGGTAAATAACATTAAGGTTCAAGAGTTCATTAGCCCTAATTTCAATATGTTGTTTTTCAATTGGTGACCATCTAAATAATGAGTATGATATATTTTAATTTAAATTAACATTTTTGTACTCATTGATGAAAATGTGATTCTAGGTTCAATTTAAAATGAAGCCTGTCATTATTAATAAATTATTTGATTTTTCAAAAGGTGAAAAATAAATAGAACTTGGTAGTTAACATGAAAACGAAGGAAGTAGAAAATGAGTTTTCAGACTTACTTTTACCATAACTTCAATATGTTGCTCAATTGTATTGTAATAATTTAACTCTAGAAATTTGCAATGATTTCTGTCAAATAACCTTTTTGGTGTATGTTGTAGAAAATTTGTTTCTAGTGTTCCATATAAATCATTTGATGTTATTATTCTTAACTAATGTAATCTTTTAAAAAAATGAAATATAAATGGATTTTGGTAGATACCATTGAGGAGTTACAAAAATTAGGAAATTTTTTTCCGTAGCCCTCTTTTACCTAAATTTAACATGTTGCTCTAAGTATTATGATCTACTTACTGCATCGATGGAAAATAATTTCTTTGAAATACACTTTTCATTATATGATGTGGGAAATGTTTTTCTAGATTTTAAATATATTATTAAACTATATTATTTTTAATTCATGAAACCTAGCCAAAGTATGAATAATAAAAAATTAAATTTGGTGTATAATCTTAGGGATACAACATTTAAGATAAGGTTTTCATGAAATCTTCAGCTCTAATTTTGTTATATTGCTTTGAATTATGTGACCCATCTACTGTTTAGATATGAAATGGTACACTACTGTACTTATCTTAGAAAATGAATCTCTAAAATTCAACAATGTACCCTATTATAAATGATATATTGAATTTGGTAAATTATTTTAAGGATATAACACTTAGGAAAAGATTTTTATGAACTTTTTAGCACATGTTTCACAATATCAATAAATTATTTGAATTATTTGATCTATTTACTATATAGGATAACAGTATCATATTATTGGGATTTACTATCATGGTGTACTTTTCATGGAAAATGTGTCTTTAAAGTTCATTTTAAATTATAAAATGTTATTCTACGATATTCATGTAACGTACCCAAAGTATGGATGATACTTGAAATTTCTTAAATATTAACACTTAGGAAGTAGTTTTCAACAGTTCATAACTATATCTAGGTTATCTTAGGTTTACAATACTTAGGAAGACGTTTCCAGGGGTTCATCATCCTAATTTCAATACCATACTTTGATCCATATAAAGTATAAATGTAAAACAAATTAATTCAAATAAAGATCTCTATACTTGTCATGTAAAATATGTTTCTAGTGTTATCTTTTAATTATTAAATTTTATTATCCTTAGCTCATGAAATGTACCCAAACTATGAATGATAAATGGAACTAGGTATATTTTCTTAGGTTTGCTATACTTAAGAAGACGTTTCCAGGGGTTCATCATCCTAAGTTCAATACCATACTTTGATCCATATAAAGTATAAATGTAAAACAAATTAGATCAAATAAAGATCTCTATACCTGTCATGTAAAATATGTTTCTAGTGTTATCTTTTAATTATTAAATTTTATTATCCTTAGCTCATGAAATGTACCCAAACTATGAACGATAAATGGAACTAGGTATATTTTCTTAGGTTTACTATACTTAGGAAGACGTTTCCAGGGGTTCATCATCCTAATTTCAATACCATACGTTGATCTATATAAAGTATAAATGTAAAACAAATTAATTCAAATAAAGATCTCTATACTTGTCATGTAAAATATGTTTCTAGTGTTATCTTTTAATTATTAAATTTTATTATCCTTAGCTCATGAAATGTACCCAAACTATGAACGATAAATGGAACTAGGTATATTTTCTTAGGTTTACAATACTTAGGAAGACGTTTCCAGGGGTTCATCATCCTAATTTCAATACCATACTTTGATCCATATAAAGTATAAATGTAAAACAAATTAATTCAAATAAAGATCTCTATACTTGTCATGTAAAATATGTTTCTAGTGTTATCTTTTAATTATTAAATTTTATTATTCTTAGCTCATGAAATGTACCCAAACTATGAACGATAAATGGAACTAGGTATATTTTCTTAGGTTTGCTATACTTAAGAAGACGTTTCCAGGGGTTCATCATCCTAATTTCAATACCATACTTTGATCTATATAAAGTATAAATGTAAAACAAATTAATTCAAATAAAGATCTCTATACTTGTCATGTAAAATATGTTTCTAGTGTTCTATTTTAATTATTCAATTTTATTATCCTTAGCTCATGAAATGTACCCAAACTATGAACGATAAATGGAACTAGGTATATTTTCTTAGGTTTACTATACTTAGGAAGACGTTTCCAGGGGTTCATCATCCTAATTTCAATACCATACTTTGATCCATATAAAGTATAAATGTAAAACAAATTAATTCAAATAAAGATCTCTATACTTGTCATGTAAAATATGTTTCTAGTGTTCTATTTTAATTATTAAATTTTATTATCCTTAGCTCATGAAATGTACTCAAACTATGAACGATAAATGGAACTAGGTATATTTTCTTAGGTTTGCTATACTTAAGAAGACGTTTCCAGGGGTTCATCAGCCTAATTTCAATACCATACTTTGATCTATATAAAGTATAAATGTAAAACAAATTAATTCAAATAAAGATCTCTATACTTGTCATGTAAAATATGTTTCTAGTGTTCTATTTTAATTATTCAATTATATTATCCTTAGCTCATGAAATGTACCCAAACTATGAACGATAAATGGAACTAGGTATATTTTCTTAGGTTTACTATACTTAGGAAGACGTTTCCAGGAGTTCATCATCCTAATTTCAATACCATACTTTGATCCATATAAAGTATAAATGTAAAACAAATTAATTCAAATAAAGATCTCTATACTTGTCATCTAAAATATGTTTCTAGTGTTATGTTTTAATTATTAAATTTTATCATCCTTAGCTCATGAAATGTACCCAAACTATGAACGATAAATGAAACTAGGTGTATTTTCTTAGGTTTACTATACTTAGGAACACGTTTCCAGGAGTTCATCATCCTAATTTCAATACCATACTTTGATCCATATAAAGTATAAATGTAAAACAAATTAATTCAAATAAAGATCTCTATACTTGTCATGTAAAATATGTTTCTAGTGTTCTATTTTAATTATTATATTTTTTTATTCTTAGCTCATGTAATCTACCCAAACTATGAATGAAAAATGGAACTAGGTAAATGTTCTTAGTGTTGGTACATTTAGGAAGTGATATGAAATGGTATCATTTAAATATACAATACTGTACTTATCTTGGAAAATGTGTCTCTCAAGTTTAACCTAAATTATTTAATGTTCACTAAACACTTGTAAATATTTACAAACTTGCCTATAGTAGCACATACTTATATTTGTTGAGGACAGATGTTTTGGGAGATGTGTCCCATTGTCAACTCAGACCGTAACTGCTAAACCCTTGTAAATATTTACAAACTTGCCTATAGTAGGACTTACTTATATTTGTTGAGGACGGCCGTTTTGGGAGATGTGTCCCATTGTCAACTCAGACTGTAACTGCTAAGCAATTGTAAATATTTACAAACTTGCCTATAGTATCACTTACTTATATTTTTTGAGGACAGTCGTTTTGGGAGATATGTCCCATTGTCAACTCAGACCATAACTCTCATGAGTTGACAATGGGACACATCTCCCAAAACGGCCATACTCAACAAATATAAGTATGTGCTACTATAGGCAAGTTTGTAAATATTTACAAGTGTTTAGTGAAAACTAGTAACTCAGGTGAAGATGGAATCAACAAATATAAATATTTAATGTTATTTATTTCTGTTAATGTGATCTACCAAATGTATTTTTTGTATAAATGTAAGTTATTTGTTGTTGTTGTTGTCGTGTGACAAGTGCAATAAAAACAATAAAAACAGAAAAAAAGGTGTTCAGAGAAAGTTAGAGAGAGCACAGTTACACGGGTCCAAAGGCGAGAAGCACTGCACTGGCCACATCTGCACCTTTGTCCGTATAAAGTGTCTCCCTAGAACAGAATGTAACTTAGTAAACAACCCTAAGGATGCAACACTTAAGAAAAGTTTTTCATGAAATCTTTAACTATATAGATATGAAATGATATCATTTAAATAAACATTACTGTACTTATCTTGGAAAATGTGTCTAGAGTTTTATTTATATTATTAAATATTATTATTTTTATTCATGTAATCTACCCAAGGTATGAACAATAAAAGGAATGTGATAAAATGATATAAGGGTTTCAAAACATAGTATATGATTGCCCAGTGTTCATGAATTTTAATTTCAATATATTGCTTTGATTTATGTGATCCATAAGCTCTATAGATATGAAACAGTATCATATAAATAAACATTGCTGTATTCGTCATGGAAAATGTGTCTCTAGAGTTTCATTTCAATTATAAACCATCAAGCACAAGCACCAGGGTGGCATTTGGCTCCCTGTTTTTTGGAAAAAACAATGCTTTTATGTTCAATGACGCTTTTCCAGGTACCTTTTCAACTGTTCCTCCCTCTATTCGCTTACAAAAAATCAGCTAGTTTCCATCTCACAGTCGCTTCAAAAATAGTAAGATTAATTCCAATTGAGTCAAGTACATCCTAAGTTATTCAAGTACATAATTTATAGGTAATTGTATTAACCATGATGTTCAGAAATTTTAAAAGAAGTGTATGCAATAAAAAAAAAAATATAAGTAAAGATTGTGGATATATTGTAAACTTCAAATTAAATCAACATGACAGGTTGAAAAGAATAATGTTATAAAAGTCTCACAAAACGAATATTTATCATTCAATGTGGCATCAGCACCACAATGGGCAAATCATTTTGAATGAAACATTTAGAAGTGAATCACAGGGAGCTCTTCGATTATACTTGCCTTTTTCAAGCACCTACTTGAGTGAAAAAACATTTCAGCACTTGTTGAAATAGAAACAATATAAAGGAATAACGTTGATGTTGCTAATGACTTCTGTTGTGACTTTGCTAATATACAAGCCTAAATATGCATGCTAGGGAAAACAATGCAAGCTCATCCATCTCACTAATAAATTTTCTCCTTATAAGTTGAAATTTACCTTGCGAATTAACACTTGATATAATGATTCTTGTGAAAAGTAGGTATAAATAAAGTGTTCTATGTATATATATATATATATATATATATATATATATATATATATATATATATAATACGTTTTCTTGTTTAATAATTTAAAATAACATAGGTTATTCAAATACAAGAATATTTATTAATTTATATTCATATTCGTGAATATAAATTAATAAATATTCTTGTATTTGAATAACCTATGTTGTTTTTAATATATATATATATAAAGATTTTTTGGACTAGGAGACTGACAGACTGTAGTCTTGAAATAGAAACACATAAAAGCACTTAACCAATGATATATTTCAACCACACAGTGGTCTTTGTCAGTCAAAGAGAAAACACAAAAATAAATATTAGAGAATGAAATAAAGAATGTGTTTCTATTTCAAGACTACAGAGTGGACTCTTACCAAGGTAAGTCTGTCAGTCTCTGTTAGTCCAAAAAATCTAAATAATCTTTACCAACCAAAACTAACCTAAATATATATATATATATATATATATATATATATATATATATATATATATATATATATATATATAGTTTTTGTTTTATTATAACCATACTATTTATTTATAGTACAAGGCTTTCCTTTCAAATAGAGGGAGCGTGGTACTAAAGAGTTTGGCAACCCATACTTTAGATGGATGAAAGTAATGGTTTGTAATTATGAGTGTGAACTAATGGAAAAGACTTCCTCAGTGTAATAGCCCTAACAATAATTACCAAAATCCATTTATTATTCATAATTTCAGTAGTTTACATTAGTGTTCAGGGTGTTCATTCCATTTAAATTTTCTGAACATCATAATCAATAAAATTACCTTATCTACTTGAATTTTAACTAAATGAGAAATTTTCTTACTACTTTCCAACTGGTGTCACCCACCCCTGACTAGCCTTCACCCCCCCCCCCGTTTGGGAACCCATGATCTAAAGTATAAATGCTACACGGATTTACACAAATAAAAATCTCTATACTTGAAATGCAAAATATGATTCAAGTGTTAATTTAAAGTAATGAATCTTAACATTTGTTGATTTCATCTTCGAATGAGCTACTAGTAATCACTAAACACTTTTAAATGTTTTAACTTGTCTATAGTAGCACTTACTTTGCTTTTTGAGGACGGCCGTTTCGGGAGATGTGTCGCTTTGTCAATTCAGACCGTAACTAATCTCAAGGTTTACGTAGGTGAGGGTTAGGGTGGGATATTTTGGTGGTGTGGGTGTATTTTGTGTGTATTGGGAGTTATGTGTCAAAAAGTGCATGTGAGTTGTAATGTAATTGTGTATTGGGTATGTGTGTAGGGTGTAGTTTGAAGTGCCTATATATTTCGTATTGTTCGGTTGTATAGCGTTGGTTATTTCTGTGTTGTTTATGAAGAATTTGTAAGTTAGATGTTATGTATATGTAGTCATGTTTTGTGGAGTTGAGATGATCGGCGAAGTTTGATGGGTAGTTATTGTTTTTTAGTGCTTTTATATGTTCTGGGTAACGTGTGTAGAATGACCTCCCTGTCTGGCCTATGTAAAAACTGGGGCATGAACTGCAAGTTAGTTTGTAAACTCCAGTGGTGTTGTAAATGTCGTTGATTTTTTTGTTGGGTTGAAATTGTTTGTTGAGAGTGTTGTGTGTGGAGTAAGCTATTTTGTAGTTGTATTTTCGTAATGTGTTGGTTAGATTGTGGGTTTTGGATGATCTGTACGGTATTAATAAGTATTTTATGGGATTGTCATCTTGTGTGTTTGTATTTGGGTTATTATGTTTATTTTTTAGGTGGTTGTATAATCTGTCAATCATTGTTGGGTTGTATCCGTTCGTTTGTGCTATATATTTTATGGTGTTTAACTCCTGGTAGTGTTCATCTTTGTCTAGCGGTGTTTTAAGCAGGCGATATATCATGGTGTTGTAAGCAGCTAGTTTATGTTGGTGTGGGTGGTTTGAGGAACTGTGTATGGTGGTATTAGTACTGGTAGGTTTTCGGTATATGTTGAATTTATGTGTTTGTTTGTCTGTTTGTTTAATTGTGAGGTCTAAGAAGTTGAGGGAGTTTTGTTGTTTTGTTTCAATGGTGTATGTTAGTTTAGGGTATATGGAATTAAGGTGTTTTAGAAATATGTGTGCTCTGCATGTGTTGCCTTTATATAATGTTATGATGTCGTCAACGTATCTGTACCAGTAAATTATGTTATCTGAGTATTTATTGTTTTGTAAAATGTGGTTTTGTTCAATATGGTGTATGAATATTTCTGCTAAGATGCTAGCTATGGGGGAGCCCATAGGTAGTCCATCTTTCTGGTTGTAGAATGTGTTATTGTAGGTGAAGTAATTTTGAGATGTGATTAATCTTGTGAAGTGGATGATTTCGTCAATGTGTGTATGTGGTGTATTTGTGTCTATTAGCATGTTTTTGAGGATGTTGATGGTTTCTGGAATGGGGATGTTTGTATATAAATTTGATATATCAAAAGAGACTAAGGTGGAATTGTGTGGGATATTTAGGTTTTTTATTTTGTCTATTAGATTGCTACAATGATTATTAAATTTTATATGGTTTCGGATAGTTTCATCAAGAAATTTGGCTAGAAGGGGCTATTGGCTTTATTTGTTTTAGGGCCCCTAAACTAAACGCCCTACCCAAACTTCACAAAACAGATATCCCAATACGTCCACTAATCAACCACACAAAAGCCCCTTCTAATCTTCTAGCCAAATTCCTCGACAAAACTATCCGAAACCATATAAAATTTAATAATCATTGTAGCATAAAAAATAGAATAAATCTAATAGACAAAATAAAAAACGTAAATATCCCACACAATTCCACCTTAGTCTCTTTTGATATATCAAATCTATATACTAACATCCCCATTCCAGAAACCATCGACATCCTCAAAAACATGCTAATAGACACAAATACACCACATAGACACATTGACGAAATCATCCACCTCACAAGATTAATCACATCTCAAAATTGTGGTTTTGGTGAATATTCTAAGGATTTATACTCTTAGGAAATGGTTTTCTAGGGTTCTGAACAGAAATACACCACAGACTCACACCAACACAACACACCTGAGCAACAGTCTTGTCACTGACTCATAGCATTGAATAATACGCTGACGTAGTGTGAAACACGTCTGCTGAATAAATCAGTTGATTATGGATTTTGTCAAGTTATTACAAAAGAAGTGTAAATTCTGAATGACAAATGGAATTTGGTGAATGTTCTTAAGGTTACTACACTTAGAAAGTGCTTGTCAAGATTTCATACCCATAATTTCAATACCTTACTGTGATCCAATTAAAGTAAACACTTTCAAATGTTTGTAAACTTGCCTATAGCAGCGCTTACTTTGTTTGTTGAGGACGGCCGTTTCGGCAGATGTGTCCCATCTTCAACTCAGACCGTAACTCATGGTCTGAGTTACGGTCTGAGTTGAAAATGTGACACATCTCCCGAAACGGTCATCCTCAACAAACAAAGTAAGTGCTACTCTAGGCAAATTTATAAACATTTAAAAGTGTTTAGTGATAACTAGTAACGCACGTGAAGATGGAATCAACAAATACCAATTAAAGTATAAATGTAAAATTATTCATTGAAATAAAAATCTCTATACATAACATGCTAAAATTGTTTCTAGTTTTTTATTTAAATTATTAAATTTTCAAATTCTTAGTTCATGGGACACATCTCCCAAAACGGCCGTCCTCAAAAAACAAAGTAAGTGCTACTATAGACAAGTTTATAAACATATAAAAGTGTTTAGTGATAACTAGTAACGCACGTGAAGATGGAATCAACAAATACCTATTAAAGTATAAATGTAAAATTATTCATTGAAATAAAAATCTCTATACTTAACATGCAAAACAATTTTCTAGTATTTTATTTAAATTATTTAATTCTCATATTGTTACTTCATGTAATCTACCCTAAATAAGCATGCTAACTGATATTTGGTATATGTTCTTAGGGTTACTACACTTGGGAAGTGTTTCCATGAGTTCATTTCCTAATTCAATATACCTTACTGTGTTCCATCTAAAATATAAATGTAAAATGAAGTCATTCAAATAAAAATCTTTATACTCATCATCCTAAATGTTTTTCTAGTGTATCATTTCAGTTATCAAATTTTATTATTCTTGGTTTGTGTAATGTACATAAACTAATAATGATAAATGGAATTTTGTAAATTTCTTAGGAAGTGCACTACACTTAGGAAGTGCTTTCTAAGAGTCCATAGCCCTGTCAAGTATAAAGATTTTAATTTTAATGAATTTGTTTAAAATTTTTACATATGAAGCATCACAACAAGTGTTTGAAATTATGGGTATGAACTCTTGGAAAGCAATTCCTAATAAAGTAACCTTAAGAACATATACCAAATTTCAATTAACATTCTTATTTTGGGTACATTACATGAAATAATAATGTGAAAATTTAATAATTTAAATAAAATACTAGAAACTTGTTTTGCATGTTGAGTATAGAGAGATTTAATTGAATGAATTCGTGTTACATTTATACTTTAGAAGGATCACAGTAAGGTATTCAAATTAGGTTTATGAAACAACATCCTAAATGTAGAAACAATATGGACGTTTAAAAAATTCCAATTACATGCATAGTTTGGGTAGATTACATGAACTAAGAATATGAAAATTTAATAATTAAAAAAAAACTAGAAACAAATTTTGCAATTAAATCAAAATGACAGGTTGAAAATAATAATGTTATAAAAGTGTCGCGAAATGAATGTTTGTCGTTCAATGTGGCAACAGTACCACAATGGACAAATCATTTTGGTTAAAACATTTAGAAGTGAATCGTAGGGAGCTCTTCGATTATACTTGCCTTTTTCAAGCACCTACTTGTGCAGAAAAACATTTTCAGCACTTCTTGAAATAAAAAAATGTATAAAGGACTAAACTTGATGTTGCTAATGACTTTTGTAGTGCCTATACTAAAATACAGGCCTAAATATGCATACTAGTGAAAAAAATGCAAACTCATCCATCTCAATAATTAATTTCCTTCTCATTATTAAAAATTTCATATGATGTTTCTTGTGAAAGTATGTATAAATAAATTGTTTTATGTATATATATATATATATATATATATATATATATATATATATGAATATAAATGAATAATATTCATGTATTTGAATACCCTGTGTTGTTTAATATATATATATATATATATATATATATATATATATATATATATATATATATATATGTATATATATATATATATATATATATATATATATATATATATATATATATATATATATATATATATATAGGAATTTTTGGACTTGATAGGAGACTGACAGACTTACCTAAAGGCAATAGTCCAAAACTGCAATCTCTTTGGAAATAAGCACATATAAAACACATATAAAACACTTAATACACTTTTATTTGAAATATTTCGATCAACATGATCTTCTTCAGTCAAGAAAGAGAAAAACATTTCTTGACTATATTTTTCTCTTTCTTGACTGAAGAAGATCATGTTGATCGAAATATTTCAAATAAAAGTGTATCAAGTGTTTTATATGTGCTTATTTCCAAAGAGATTGCAGTTTTGGACTATTGCCTTTAGGTAAGTCTGTCAGTCTCCTATCAAGTCCAAAAATTCCTAAATAAGCTTTAAGCTCTACTACAACTAACCTATATATATATATATATATATATATATATATATATATATATATATAATGTTTTTTAAAAATTATACCCATACTATTTATTTATAGTGTAAATTAGAGGTGGACGTGGGAGGCATTTAATTCAAAAAGAGGGGGCGTGGTACTAAAGAGTTTGGGAACTCATGCTTTAGATGGATGAAAGTAATGGTTTGTAATTATGAGTGTGAACTAATGGAAAAGACTTCCTCAGTGTAATAGCCCTAACAATAATTACCAAAATCCATTTATTATTCATAATTTGAGTAGTTTACATGAACTAAGAACAATAAAATTTATTAATTTAAATTTTAAAAAAAACACATTTCGCATGTTAAGTATAAAGAATTTGTTTGAATGATTTATTTTTTCCATTTATTCTTTAGAAGGATCACAGTAAGTTATTGAAATTATGAGTATATTTCTTGGAAAGCACTTTCAAAGGGTAGTAATCCTAAAATCATTTACCAAATTTCATTTATCATTCACAGTTTTGGTAGTTAACATGAACCAAAAATAACAAAATTTATGCTAGTAAACCTTTACTAGAAACGCATTTTGCATGTTCAGTATAGAGATATTTATTTGAATGATTTTTGTTTTACAATAATACTTTAGAGAAATCATAGTAAAGTACTTAAATAATGGGTATAAACTCTTGAAAAGCTCTTTGTATGTGTAGTAACCCTAAGAACATTTACTAAATTCTATTTATCATTCATAGTTTGTGTATATTTCAAGAACTAAGAGTAAAACAATTTAAAATTTAAAAAAAATCACTAGAAACATGTTGCTTGAACATTTTCCATGTTCAGTAAAGAGATATTTATCTGAATGATTTTTGTTTTACCATAATACTTTAGATGGATCACAGTAACTTATTGAAATAATATGAACACTTAAAAAGCTATTCCTAAGTGTACCAACCCTAAGAACATTTACCAAGTTCCGTTTATTACTCATAGTTTGGGTAGATTACATGAGCTAAGACTAATAAAATTTAATGGTTTAAATAAAAAACTATAAACACATTTTGCATGTTCAGTATCGGGATATTTATTTGAATGATTTGGTTTTACATTTATACTTCACACGGATCAGAGTAAGGTATTGAAATTAGGGTTCTGAACTCTTGGAAACCACTTTTTAAGTGTATTAACCCTGTGCATATTTACCAAATTCCATTTATCATTCATAGTTTTGGTGTATTTCATTAAACAAGAATAATATAATTGAATAATTTAAATAAAACACTAGAAACATATTTTGCAGGTAAATTATTGAGATGTTTTTTTAAATTAAATCGTTTTACATTTACACTTTACATGGATCAGAGTAAGGTATTAAAAATAGGGTTATGAAATCTTGGAAACCGCTTCCTAAGTGTAGTAACCCTAAGAACACTCACTAAATTCTAATTATCGTTCATGGTTTATGGTGTATATTTCAAGAACTAAGAATAAAAGAATTTAATAATTTACATAAAGCTCTAGAAACACATTTTGCGGGTCAAGTATAGGGATGTTTAACTAATGATATTCGTTATAAATTTATACTTTAGCTGAATCACAAAAAAGGTATTGAAATATGGTTATGAAGGCTTGCAAAGCACTCTCTAAGTGTAGGAGCCCTTTTTTATCATTTATAGTTCATGTAACTACCCAAACTATAAATGATAGATGAAATTTGGTCTATATTCCTAGGGTTCTTATGATTACTGAATATTTTCCAAGAGTTCCTAATCCTAATTTCAATGACTCACTGTGATTTATCTAAAGTATAAATGTAAAAGTAATTCATTCAAATAATGACCTCTATACATGATATGCAAAATATGTTTCTAGTGTTTTATTTAAAATATTACACTTTGTTTTTCTTTGTTCATGTATTATACACAACCTATAAATGATACGAGTAATGGAATTTGGTCAATGTTCTTAGGGTTACTACACTTAGGAAGTGGTTTCCAAAAGTTCGTAACCATAATTTTATACCCTTACTGAGTTACATCTAAAGTATAAATATCACGTGAATTCATTCAAATAAAAATCTCTATACTTGACATGCGAAATATGATTCTAGTGATTTATTTAATTTATTAAATTTTATTATTCTTAGTTCATGTAAACTACCAAAACAATGAATGACAAATGAGATTTCCTGAATATTCTAAGGGTTTCTACTTTTAGGGAATGGTTTTCATAGGTTGATAACCCTAATTTTCTGAGGAAGTTCTTTCCATAAGTTCCCATTAATTTAACCTGATGATGTCATTTATGAAAATTCGTTGTATTCGACCTTGTGTTCCTAAGGCTTCCTGTTCTTAGCCTTCATTGTTGACAAAATTATGCCTTTAGGCTTGATGTCTGTTACCACTGTTAGGTCATTGATCTTTACCCTTTCTTAACCTAAATAATTAACCTGATGATGTCATTTATGAAAAATCGTCGTATTCAAACTTTGTGTGCCCAAGCCTTTCTGTCGTTAGCCTTCTTTGTTGACAAAAGCGTGCCTTTAGGCGTGATGTGTGTTAAAACTGTTAGATCGTTGATCTTAAACACTTCCTCAACCCTTTCCTAACATAATTAATTAACCTGATAATGTCATTTCTAAAATATCGTCTTATTCGAACTTTGCGTTCGCAATGCTTCCAGTCTTTATCCTTCTTTGTTGACAAAATCGTGTCTTTAGGTGTGATGTCTGTTAAAACCGTTAGGTCATTGATCTTAACCCCTTGCTGAACTTATTCGTAACCTAATTAATTAACCTGATAATGTCATTTTAGAAAAATCATTGTATTCAAACTTTGTGTTCGCAAGGCTTCTTGTCGTTAGCCTTCTTTGTTGAGAAAATCGTGTCTTTAGGCGTGATGTCTGTTAAAACTGTTAGGTCACTGATCTTAACCCTTTCCTCAACCCTTTCTTTACATAATTAATTAACCTGATGATGTCATTTATTAAAGAAGATAACTATCATTAGAGACAGTGGACTCCAAAACCACAAAAAGGTTCTTAAAACCACAAAAAACAACCTGAAAATCTCTTTAGCCAACCTCAGAATACTGGGTCTTGAAACTTCTATAACTATCATCAAAATACTAGAACTCGCCATTTCTCTACCATCAAAATACTAAAATACAAGCCCTCAAAATTATTTCAATTCAAGACCTTTTCAACAACAATCCAGTGTACATTACCGAACCAATCGAACTGTTTCTATGAGGTCAGTCAAATCGCACCAAAGACCTGCAGATGAAATCACGGAAATAGAAAATCTCGCGAGTGGAGAGATTAAGGATTTGTAACAACAAGTATCACATTTAACACAACAAGTAAACGTCTTATTTGGAATAAGTAAAAAAACACTCAAAGTCCCGGAATAATATTCGAATTAAATTTGACTAATAGAAATCTACCGTAGTTTTTTGATTGCAAAGAAAATACATGGTTAGTAGACACAGGTTCATCAAAAAATTATATAAATTCTAACTTAGTAAATAAAGCACGACACTCAGAGGGAATCACAACAAAGAAGCCAACTGGCATAAAACATAGTTCCGAATATATTCTCTTTACTTTGATAATACATTTGGAACAGATCTGTTAGTAAAAATGTACATATTCCACTTCTCAGACAAATACGACATTTTAATAGGACATGAGACTCTAAAATATTTAAACGCAAACATAAATCTACAACGCAATACCCTGGAGTGTAATAATAATAAATACAAACAACTACTAGGACTGAAAAAAATAACCTAAAAAAGGAAAAAATCCCGTTAAACTACCAAAGAATAAAAATTATAACACTGCTTACTTAAAAAAATTTATAGACGGTAAAATACACATTAAAGAATTTTTAAATAATTGTGACAATTTCGAAGCAAATTATATAATATATTGTAATGAAGACAACTTGTAGTGTCACCCCTTTTGATATATATCAAATGGATGCCACGGAAGAATTTAAACCAACGACCAACTGTCTCAAGCCTAGAAACCTTAATATGGCAACTATTGAAAATTTATTTAGATTAAAACATAAGAACAAAGAATACAAAATTGAAATAATATAATTAGAAGGCGCTTATCCCAACATAAATACCTACTCGGAATACACTTATACCTTTGGGAATACCTATTCCCTTATCTATACCTGGGGACGCGATTAGTGTGGGTTACAGGCTTCCGTACTGAGCAATTTTAATTAGAGTAATTAACATTATTCAAAAATATTATTCACTTTTATAGGCCAGTCCCACTGACTGATTTGGAAATATGGTCTGATTATATACTTTCCAAGGATAACAATCTTCGTTTGAATAAATATTGTAAAAACAAATAAAAACAATATTTAGTAAAAGGAATTTGGATGTTTTACATTATTTTTATCTAAAAAAATTACAATATTTCCCCTTCTCTTTAAATTAAGCTTTATTAGTAATATATATATATATATATATATATATATATATATATATATATATATATATACCGCTAAACGTAAGATACATTTCAGTTTATTTTACTCAGTCAAAGACGTTGTAAGAAATAGTCATTTTCGTCCGTCATCCACTCGACTGCCTATTGTTATTCTTTTATAATTTTACGTGATTTCAGTTAGATATTTCTAAAGATTTTACACGCTTGATGATTTTAAATATAAAAAGAAATTATTAAACAAAGTAGTTGGAAATAAATTCTATTGAGGTATTAACATAAGCCTAATTGCAGTATTGTGCAATATCCGAACTTTTTGGCCGATTCGGTGATTAGATATCGGTTAATTCTAATTATATCTGTCTTTTATTTGTAAACTACTTTGGAAAAGCGTTATTGTTCTTCTCTATACAGCCGTCACATCTGCAAAAACAGAGAAATTATGGTTTTATCTTAGTTATCCAGCCTCGTGTGCTTTTTAAAAATTCTTTGGAGCAGAAATTAATCTTTAATAATTATTTTACCTTTTAAAAATATTTTATTATTCTGTACGTAGATTGTAGCGATAGGATTAAACATTTTTTTCGGAAGGAAATAAATCATCTAATTGCGCTAATGTACTGGGTTATTCTAACAGCTTTGGCAAGATTATCCGTCTAAAAGAACTGTCTTCATATACGGCCCTTATGAATCCTAATAAAAACTTGTTTTTTTTAAAATAACTTCCCTGTAGGCCTATTTTATAATTATTTCATACGTATTCGTAAACTTCAGAAATAATTCGCTATAAAACTGATAAGAGTTTAAATGAAAAATATAGAGATGAAGAAAACACTGTTGGTCCCAGAGTGGTTATTAATTTGATTTTAGAGTCCGAAAAGATTGCTTATAGTAAAATGTGTGTATACTAGTTTGTTTACCACTAAAAAAAAAATTAAATAACATTCGATATCTTATAACAGCAATGAAATGCAATCCTAGATGCGATACCATGATAAATACACCATGGAAACTACATGAGGTTGTACTTGTTAATGCACGCAATTAACATTTGCGAAGTAAGAAACTTAGGGCAAAAACAATTCTAAAATTATGTGTTTACTTTATAAAAACATCATCGAAAAAACTTACGGATTCTCATAATCACAGAGAATTGCAAATAAAACAAAATGACATTCAATACACTTTCAGATACCTACTATGTATTTATTATGGTATAATGGATACATAGGTTTCAGATAAATTTGGTTATTTATTATAAAATACTGCATATATAGATTTCCGATATAACAGTTATTTATTAAATTATAATGGATACTTTGGCTACATTACAGTTAGTATAATGGATACATAGACATCATATAAAATAGTTATATATTAGTATAATGGATATAAAGGTCTCTGATATACTATGTAGAGTACTGGTTACATGGTTTAGCAAATAGTATCAATAGATTGTTAAGGTCTCTCCTTCTTGGCATTTTGAATATAAGCTTCTATATCCTTCACTGTATCACTGTGAATTTTACGTTGGTCTGCCTCTTCTTCCTGTAACATTATATTATAATAATTTATTATTTTGAACAATTGCATTATCTGAAAGTAAAATGTTAATTAGTTTTTTTTGAAGTTCACTTTGAAGAAGGTTTAACCTTATACATCATCATCTTATGTTGCTTTGGCTTTATGGTATTAACAGGTAAGAATAATGTTTCACAGAAAAAATGTAAAACAATATCGGTAATGTTTGAATCATACTAAAAAACAAAAAAAACACGAATTTATGATACTCTAACCTTTAAGTATTTGTGCCTAAATATGTTTTTTTCGGAAATATTTTTTAAAATTGAAAATGGCGAGTTCTTCTAGTAATTAAAGACTAGCAAGAACACAAAAGTACATACTTATAGTTCTGTAAAACATCAAAAATCACTTTAAAAAAACAATGAAATTCTTTGAAAATATAAAACAAGATGATACTCACATAGTAAACCTTATTGACGGCCTTTACAAACTCTTCGGCTTTGCTACTGAAATACATATTCTCGCCTTCGGGCTCGTATGATATATCTTTTCCATAAATTTTATTAATTTTGTTACTCGTTTTTGTTTCACTTTTATTTGCAGCTTTCTTAGCATTCGTGATCTCTGACTGAAACTTTAAAATTAAATTTTGAAACCTCTTCGGGGCTTGAGTTTTTAATTTCTTTAGAAAGTTATAAAATTTTTCCCCGCGGCTAACAAACTGTGATACTGCGTCAAACTGACTAACGCAGTACATTTCGACAATCTGGGTTTCTGATCTACAATTTGTTACTAGGCGTTCTACGTCCATCTTGTTTGCATTTCTAAAGTCAGTAAATATCTTGATGGTGGAGTCGTGTAGTACAGCGATTCTCTTTAGACTCAACTTCACTGAGTCCTTATTCTTAATTTTCTTGCTCAAATCATTTACCGTTTTTATCAGAATTTTAAAGAAACTATTAATTTTCTCCAAGGAAGTATTAGAGTACCTCTGGAGACCTTTTAAGGACCCATCGCTAAAAGTTTCTATATTATTGTCAATTTTGTTAAACAGTCCAGTCACTTTGATGGCAGAGTGTTTCGCAAGTCGCTTAGCATTTACAAAATTTATAT